>CAUYSK010007966.1:0-200861 GCA_963575035.1 Avahi laniger
CCTTGGTAAGCAAGGTTCCTCTTCGACTGCCCTTGTGGGTGTGGCTGCTGGCCAGTCGTATGCAGTGAGCTGAACCCTGGAAATCCCTGAAAATCCTAGTTGCCGCCCTCACAGGTCAAATCCTTTTGTGGGTGAAACTGCACCATACTCCTTGTGATCACATCACCTGTTGGAGCTCAGCTACCTAGCAGGCCTGGGAAACTAAATGAAAATAAACGCTAACAGCAGAGGTCATGTTCTTGGGGAATGTTGAGTTCCTGAATTGTCTCTTGCCCCATCTCAGATACTTTTCATACTTCAATCTCCTCTCCCAAAGCAGGAAGCTTTGTGTTCACATGAGTGGGAAAATTTCCAGACAACATACATACATTTAATAATCTCCACCCACTGCCAGCTTTGGCAAGCTTAAGATCAACGAGAGGAAAGGATTGATGAGCTGATTTTGTATATTTCTCTCCCTCCAACCTCCTCCTTCCTCACAGTTTGATCCCTTTTCTACTTCCTCTTTCAACGTTTTTATGGAGAGAGGAATGTTGGGATGAAATCTTAAACTAAAAGTTTCTTTTTTTTTCTTTTCTATGCCTTTCAATAAAGTATGCCCAACTACACTGGTAGGGAAATTGAGGCATTGATGAAACATAGGGGCATTCTTGATAATCTTTTACGCACGAGGAGTTTGCACAATTCATGCTAGATGATTTGAGATGAGTGATGGAGTCTCATATATATCCAGGCTGTGAGTTGCTTATCTTCCCAGAATTAGAGACTTTAACATAATCTTAAACGTAAAACCAAGGTGATCTGGCCATGCCTCTTCCCAAACATACATGCACGGTCTATACAGGTAGAGTATAGAGAGAGTTTTCATGGAGAGTTCTAAACACCTGGGATTTGTGAGGTCCTGAAGTTTTCTTTTCCTGTGTGCTTTCCACTTTGTTTACCCATGGAAAGTGCTGAGGCTGGCACTTCTGAAGGAGTCTGGAGGGGAAGTCTCATTATCTAGGCATCCTAGGGCCTTGTCCAATTGCTTTTGTCTACATCATAAAACAATCCATTGTGGTGGCTCAGTTCTGGATAAGAATTTGCGTAGAAGAGCCAGGTTGGGTGCTCAGAGAGGTGACTGTGGGTGGAAGGTTTGGGGAGAATATATTGATATATCAACTGCATTCTGCCTGAATCTGAAAGAACTCAGAGAAGACCTACAGAGATGACAGTCACAAACCCAGTCCCATGCACCCACCCACCCACCCACCCAGGAGCAACGAAATACATTTTTTTTTTTCCTTCTCATTCTGTGTAGCTGGTCTATGCTGTGCATCCTTCACCAGAACCTGGAATCACCTTGCTACAGCTTCATCATAGCTGGCTACCTGTGCAGACATGAGTAGACAGCCCTGGAAATCACAAATCCTGGTTCCAATAGGGCTGCTACTGTAATCATATCTTCCTCCCCGTGCTTCACCAGGGAGCTGGGATAACCAATACTTAGAGATTGTGCAGGGAGTGAAATGGAAGTAGAAATTGGTACAGTTTGGCCTGTTGAGGGCATGAGGCTGGGACTTTTGGGATAATACTTGCCATTTTCTTCTGGAGTTAGTTTTATTCTGGTCCAATGTTCCATGATCTGTATTCTTTCCTGTTGGGTCTTATTTTGTAAATGCATCTTATGATTCTTAATCCAAGGGCCTCAGATTCCATATGGCATGTTTGAAAGGACATGCACATTATCTCAAATTTTTTTCTCTTTATATTTTAAGATGCTATCTTAAAGATCAAAAGTGAAAGCTCTCCTCTCATGTTGAACCCAGCTGTCCTGTGGGGTCAAGGACACCCCTGGGGTGTGGAGACAGAGTCTCCTAAACACACAGGAGTTTTCCCCTTCTCTGTCCCCACCCTACTTGTCCCTTCAAGTACAGACAGGATGCTGTTGACTCATTACAACCAGGAAAGATGATTTGAGGTTGTCAGCATAACTTAGCAAACATTGACTAAGTACCCCTCATGTCTCTAGGCTCTGATTTTAAGTTTAGGGATAGTTTGAAGTTCAAGGAGAGAGTTGGGCTAATAAGATGGAGCAGCTATATTTTGAGAATATATCTAATATTTTACTGAGGAATGCTTAAATAAGTGAGACGTAAATAATTGGGAAATAGCTTGTAATCAACATGTAACAAGGCAAATTGAAATAAGAGGTATATGGAAGCACTAGCAGATCCCAGAGGAAGGAGCTGTTAATTCTTCTTAGGCAATCAGAGAGGGATTCTCAGCTAGGTTAAAACTCATAGAGTTTAAACTGAATTTTAAATGTCCATCCAAACATGCATTTCTCTCTCATTTAGTCAATACCTAGTGAACACCAGACAGTGCAGATTTTGATGGAGCTCTTGTCACCTGGGAATGTGTGGCTGACCTGGCAATCCAGATAAATAAATTATTATTGTAAAAAAGGTTGATTTGGACTGTTAATTATATGCATAACCCTCCTTTTTAAAGCATTGCTAGGTGTCAGGCACCATTCATTAACTAATTTTCAACTTGCAATCTAATTTATAATTCAAAATCACCCCATAGGTTAGAGTTTGACATATGTTTACATCAAAGGAAACCCATCCAGAGTTGCCTACTTAGTCAGTGAGAGAACCACATTTGAACCCTTGAATCCGTATCTATTAGATTCCAAAGTCCATGCTCTTAGGGCAGAAAGAACAATGGAAAGAAAAGGAACAGAAATGGGAAAAACATAGGAAAATGCAATGACACTACGGGGTTAAAATGGGGCACTTTCTTTGTGGTTGGAATCTAGACAACCCTGAGAGATTTTATGTGATGTTGGCCAGGTAGGATTGGGTTTGATATTTGAGAACCTTAGATGACATACTAAGAAATCTAGCTTTTATTCTATAACCATGGATACTCATGGCAGAGATTTTAGATAGGTTGTGACATGACAGAACCCAACCTCACGGAAGTATCTCTGGATAGGTAATGAGGGTGAGGATGGGCTTCCTGTATCCCTCATACAATTTTCAAAGCATCCAGTGAAAGTTAAAACTTCCCACTGTGGACTTGAAATTATTCTCTTCTTAAGGATATAATGGTCCACCTGGAGTTGAATTTTACTTTTAGTAGCTAGGAATTCAGGTGTGCAAAAACCAAGGTACCATCTTTATTCTTCTAAGATGCTACTTAATCCCTATTTGGTAGACGATACAGATGTAATCAATAAGTTTTTATAGGCATTTTAGACTTAACTTCATTCAAATCAGAATGTATTCCATTTTTGGGTAGATCAAACTTAAGAGAGGCTTTCAAATAAGAAAAGGAAGGGGGATGGGAAGTGGGGAGGTAGGCATCTGAGCTCTGTTCATTGGTGTCTGTGTAGCACTGTAATATTCTCCACCCACTGGCCCTAAACTGCACCATTCTCAACCTGACTGACTCCTTATAACCTCCCACTAGCCATTTGCTCTGCTCTCAGGAGATTTTTTAATTGTTTTCCCATACCATTCTGGGACCACACAACACTTGAGAGCCTTGCTTAGATCTTCCTAGAGCTTGCTGATTTTTCCAGCCCCCAATCAGGAAGCAAACACAAATCCCTTCTCTTTTGGACCCTTCCCAGGGCTCAATCCAAAGGAATGAGGCACAATGCAGAGCCCCCCAGACCTGGCTCCAGCCCTGTCTCTTCTCTGGCCACCGTTCCTTCCTCCTGAGCTCAGACCTGTACCTAGATGTTTGTAGTGATGGGAGTGTTTGTAGGAAAATGCATATTCTTCCAGATTTGTCTTGTCCTGGTGTAACCTGGACCAAGCCTTTGACCAAAGCCATCAATTTGATGAATGGTGCCCATCTCCCTGAATAAAGAAAAGTCATGTGATACCTAGAGAGTACAGGTAAAAACACATGAGTTAGCCGTTTGCATTATTATCCCCACACTACTAGGAACATGATACGAACTTAAGCACTCTGGACAAACCAACTGCATTGACTTTTTATCCAGAGGGAAATTTGGTCTTAGTAGCCAGGCATTTTTTAAGAAGGCAAATTCTACTTTCTTATTTTCTTTGATCCCCCAACAAGGGTCTCATCTATGATCAAAGTCTTTTTTTTTAACAGCAACTTGCATATTCTTGAAGGTATAATTAGCTACCATAGTAACTATAAATTATAATCTTTCTCTGACTTTCCAGACAACCTAAATAAGATGCCGTCACTTTCCCCCTACAATTAATACTCCTTGAAGAAATATCTAAGTGTCATGATCTTTTGCTAAATTTGGAGCATGCAGGCAAAAATTTAGCCATTTCTACCAGCAGTTGCACTGGCAACAAATTCACTGAGTTCAGCAGAATACGTGGTCACACAACCTGGCTTAGCAAAAGGAATTGACTAGGAACTTGTGAAACTAAAAGGTAAGTATCAGTTAAAAAATGTCTTATTTATACTTTGCCAAAAAGATGCAAAGAGAAAAGGGGAGTATTATTTTTGTAATTTTTACTAATATTTTTAACCCTAAATTGTGAGTAAATTTCAGAACATTTACCACCAACTTGCAGACAAATATTGCAAAGATCGAATAGTTGTGAGGGGGCAGGAAAATAAGCTCACAGCTCCTGAATATCTGAACGTGTTTTCTAGACACTGTGCTTAGCACTCCACAGTGTCCTTCTCGTTCAATTCTAATAATAACATTAAAAGTAGATGGAATCATTCCCATGTTACAGATGCAGAATCCCAAGCTCTACATGATGAAGAGAATTGTCCAGGGTCATCCTTGATGGTAAAAAACAGAACCCATAGTTCCACTCTGGTCTGTATCTAACCAAAGTAGAACAAAAGTTTTCCTCATTTTCTTTTCCTGAGCTTAACTCTGTACAGTGAATGATTCCATAACTCAGGCTTATTGAGAGATGGCCGCATACTGGTGACCCATGATTCTTCTCTCCCAAAATCTCTGGATCACTTCCAGGACTGAGCTGACTTTGCTATCAGTGAAAGGGGAGACCAAGGTAGACCCCTCGTTTCCATTTTGTTTTTCCCACGCCCTTATCTCTATAATTTTTCTTTTATTTCTAAGAGAAGGAAATGAAAAAGGATTTGTGCACATACTATGTTCCAAACACTCCGATCTTGCAAGCTGTATATTATCCTACACTTTATAGCTTGAAAAACTAGAGCTCAAAGAGGTTTTTTAAAAAATGTACCTGATTCTAACATTAAATATATATATTTAATGATGTCTAAAAGCACTGAAAAACCTTATCCAAGTTTTTACCCAAGAAAAACTGTTAAGATGTAGAGTAGGGATTCAAACCCAGATTTATTTCCCTTTAAAAAAAATACTCTCATTCCACTATTAATTCATTTGACAAATATTTATTGAGGACTGGAGTATGTGCTGGAGCTGGATATAAATTAGTAAGTGAGACAGACATAGTCTTGCCTTCACAGAACTTATCTAGCAGGGGAGACAGACAGTAAATAGCAAATAAATAAGTAACGATTATAATACATACTACTTTGTAAAAGAAAAACTGGGTCATCTCATTTGATGGGAAATATATTAAATACAGTATGTGAGTTATTACATTTAAATTTATGGTAATTCAAGGGAGAAACTAGAGAATATGGGTGGTCTTAGAGTGAAATAGGTATATATAATGGGGGAATATATATATATATATATATGTGTATAGTATACTCTATGTATAGTATACAAGTATATAGTAAATACGTAGTAAATAGGTATGAAGGAGGAAGAGCCAGAACTTTCAGGGTCTGGTCTGGAGCCCAGGGATAAATCAGGCCAGTTTTCCAGTTTCTGGTGTAAGCCATGAGTATGTGGTAGTCCCTTTATTGAGATAATAAAGACTGAGAAGAGAAATGTATTTGGGGAGAAAAATCAAGAATTTACTTTTGGACATGCAAGATTTAAGATATCAAGTAGACCACTTGCTATATGAATTTGGAGCTCAAAATAGAAAGTGGGAGATATAAATTCCTGAGTCAATAGCTTGTTGAAGACATTTAAAATAATAAGAATGAATAAGTTTACCTAATGAGAATTTAGAGAGGTAGAACAGATAGGCTAAGACTTAGCCATGAGTTGTTCCAATATTTAAAAACAGATTAGAAGAGAAGAATCCTTGAGTGGAGCAAGGGAAGGAAAGTCTAGCAAGGAAGGAGTCAAACCACAAGAATATGAAAACCTGCAGAGGGATCTAGGGTTGGCTGCCCAATGGAACTCACTGTAACAATGGAAATGGTTGACATCTGTGCTGTCCAATATGGATCTGATTTTCTTACTGAAACACTGTTTCATGCTGGACAGCACAGGTCTAAAGGAAAATAATTGGAAGTAGCCACTGAATTTGTCAGGGAGAGGTTATTGTTGCCCCTGTCAAGGGAAGTGGTAAACTGGAGGTAGAAGCCAGTCTAGTGAAGGTTAAGAAGGCAAAGAAACGGAAACTGAAGTTTTGGGGGGTACTTGTGAAATATTGATTCTGAAGGGAGCACAGAACTGGGATGAGAGTAACAGCACTATGAGACTTCAGAGAAGGGGGTTCTCAAATAAATGACACCATTCATTTATTTCATCATCAGATATTTACTGAGCACTACCAAGTTTTAACACCATTCCACACTCTGAGGATGGAGCTTTGAATTAGACAAGCAATATCTCTACTCTCACGGGATTTATAGTCTATTGGGTGAGGGATACCATAAACAACAAACTAAATTAATTAAGTAAAGGATAATGATTTAGAGTGGTAAGTACTATACAGAAAGTAAAACAAAGTCATAGGTGTGAACAGCAGTGACTACAGAGGGAGCAAGGGCTATTTAAAGAAGAGGGTCAAGCAGAACATTTCCAAGGAGTTCAATGAGTCGAGACCCGAGTCATGAGAGAAGCTAGTCCCAGAAGACATTCCAGAGCAAGTCTGCACACTGATGGGGATGACCCAATAAAGAGGTAAAGATTGAGGAGGTGGGAAAAAGAAAGAGTGAAGGCACACAGTGGAGGAGGCACAGGAAGGTAGGGACTAGAAAACACAGGATAGGAGGAAGGGTATGTTTTCAGAAGTAGAATTAGTGGCTTGGATGACATGGAGAGATTGGGGAATTAGTGTGGGACTTGAGAAGGCAGACTGAAAGCACAGGATGTGATAATCAAACATGAGACGCTTACAGACAAGGCTGGGAGGTGGTGTCAAGCCCAAAGCATGATTTTGGAGGAGAAGTTGAGCAAAAGTGTTGTGAAGGTAGCCGTAGAGGTCTCTAGAGCTGAGTGTGACAATCAGAAAGGCTGGGGGTATTGGAGGGAACACGGGGGTGTGGAAATCAGCCATAATGGTGAATAAAATTGGAGGAAGAGAAGAAATATGAAAAAGTAGCTGTTTTTTTGCAGTATATGATAAATGATCAGATAAATGATAGTAACAAGGAGAGTATCTCTGTATGAAGTAAATCTCAAATAATCAAAGAGTTTTTCAGAGACAATAGAAGTAATAATTTAAAAATTGGAATAAGGAGCAAGAACAATATTGACCTTTCTTCCCTATCCTGGAGTGCATAGGAGTTGGGGAAATGAAGTTTCTGCCTCAGAGGACCTGCAGCAGCTGCTGCTGATTCTCCAGCTAAGAGCCATTCCTCCCTCTCTTCCTGTTGCTTACCCACCCCAATCATGTATCCAGCACCAAAGAATGAATACTATTTGCTCTAAGATAACAAAGTCAGTACCAGCCCTCCTTCTTTATTGTTGGTTCTTTTTCTTCTTATTCTTTTTTCTTTTTCTTCCTTTTTTTTTTTTTGTTTGCTATTAGATGTGTGAGTTCTTTGTATATTTTGGATATTAGCCCCTTATTAGTTAGATGGTTTGCAAATATTTTTACCCATTCCATAGGTTGCCTTTTCATTTTGCTGACTGTTCCTGATAATCTCTTAGAGGAGACTGCCAAGCAGGTCTAGTGCTGCCATCCTGAATATGCCATTGGGTGAAATCTTTTAGGCAAATGTTCTGAGGAGGCTCCGGGAAATGAAGTCACAACGTTTGGCAGCTGCTTCCCAGGACATCACTGTGTAGTATGGCTGAGTGGAGAGGCTGAAGGTGCTAAAATAGAGGAAGAACAGACTGAAACTTTAGCTTCTAATTCTGGCTGCACCAGCCTCTCTCACAACTAGAAACTGGTGAGCCATGATTAACTTAGTTCTTCCAGCAACACCCCACCCCATCTTCCTTTAGTTCCACTTTAAAAGCCCATTCTTAAACTCTTACTTCTCTCTTGGCACAACTAGTGTGTTATTCTCCATCACAAAGACTCTCTCTACTCAGTAATTTAAAGCAGTTGATGTCAGGATGACATCAGTTATGTCAGGATCCATTGAAACCCCTATGAAAGATACTTTATTTTTTTTTAAAGAATGAAATGCAAGGAGACTACTCTTTGTGCAGTGAACACGAAAGCCCACTGAATTGAGGAATTCTGTAAACACAGGCAGTTAGGGGATATTAAGACAAGTCAAATTTTTTAAAAGGATAAAGTATATAGTTTCCAAAACACTCATTTCTGGGTATAGGCTGAAGACCAATATCTTTTGCTTGTAACTTGTTTTAGCAAAATTCCAGCATTTAATTATTAGTTTGGTGGATGACCACACCGGACCATTTAGTGTAACATGACAGGCCCCGAAGGGAGTAGTCGGTAATTTGAAACACTAACCATGTGTTTTGTCTGAAAAATTAATACCTGGAGGATGATTGGAGTGGCATGGTTCCACCAATCGACATGTAGAAAAAACTCCATGCCACTAATAAAGGCAGCTACTGTTCTGGCTTTTGGCAAACATAATAGGTGCTATTTATTGAGTGTTTATCGTGTGCCGTGGCTATAGGTGCATTATCTCATTTCGTCTTCTTGCTCACTCTACAAGCCAGATAATAACACAAGGGGCTAATATTTATTGAGCACACTATGTTCCACAAATCTTTACATGTATTATTTATCTTACTTAATCCTCATAATCTAATAACATCCTTTTGTTAAATATGAAAAAAACTGAGAATTGAAAACTGTAACTAACACTGACAGGAAATGTTGGAAGCAAGATTTGAAATGAGAATTATCTAACCCTAGTGCTCATCTGCCTAACAGCTACACTATATAAAAAGGTTAGTAAGACCTACCTAATTCTGACTAGACTTGAGGAAGTAGAAGATTGTGGACTGGATTTGGGTGAAGTCTTAACTCCACAAATTTGAAAAATAATTAGTTCCATTCCATTATGTTTAATTACAAACAGTACCTCTTCTTAGTCTAGTCAATGGAGATTCTTGAGGATTTATTTTAATGATTTGCAAAAAGGATTTGTAATTACACAGATAGATTTAAAGGTCTTGCAAAGAACTTGTTAGAAATAGTAATGATAGCTACCATTTACTACAGATGTTATCACAAATACCAGCTACAACCCTGAAAGACAGACACTAAGGTATTAGACAATGCTAGGTTGCCTACTCACCACGTCACCCTTCCCTCTTCATTTTTATCAATTTTAGTTGAAATATTCACTTTCTTCTTATGGGCATATGATGCAAGTGAGGACGGCCCAAGCCCCAGTCTTAGGGGTGAATCATGATAAAACTAAGCCAGTTACACTGATGCAACCACCCTTGCAGGTGATTGGCCTGGGCAGGGTCACATGACACAAATAGAGCCAATGAGACATGAAAAGCAGGCTGTGCAGGGATTCTGGGAAAGGATTTCTTCTTTGTTGACTTAGAGACACATTTGAAGAACACATCCTCTTCCTCCACTGGTCGTGGTCCAGTGGACAGACATTGTCATGTCTGTGCTCGATGTCGGGAACTGCGTCAGCACTCTGATGACAATGAGGGGCGTTTGACAAGCACCGAAGATAACAGAGAGAAAATAAGGGGGAACAACCTGAGGGCATGATGATGTCAGGTTGTTAATTCACCAACCCTATTTGCCCTGCCTCAGAACTTCCTGCTATGCAAGATAACACATTTTCTGTATCGATTCAGGTAAATCAGGGTTTTTTGTGATCTGTAGCTCAAAGCTTCCTCACTGATAGATTCATAATCCCTATTATGCTGAGAAGGAAACAGAGCTCAATGAAACTGAGTGCTTGCCTAAGTTCACATTCGGTGAATGATGGAGCATGAGTCATATGTAGGTCGGTATGATCCAGGGCCTGTGCTTTACAGTAACACACCTGAGCTCACTCTTCCTTCTGTGGGCTCCATTTGTGTTGCAAAACCCCTTTCTCACTGGGAGAGTGAAGCAATCAAAATGGGTGCTTTTGGCTGGGTGTGGTGGCTCATGCCTGTCATCCTAGCACTCTGGGAGGCTGAGGCAGGAGGATAGCTTGAGGTCAGGAGTTCAAGACCAGCCTGAGCAAGAGTGAGACCCTGTCTCTACTAAAAATAGAAAAAATTAGCCAGGCGTGGTGGCATGTGCCTATAGTCCCAGCTCCTCGGGAGGCTGACGAAGGAGGATGGCTTGAGCCCAGGAGTTTGAGGTTGCTGTGAGCTAGGCTGATGCCACTGCACTCTACCCAGGGTGACGGAGTGAGACTCTGTCTCAAAAAAAAAAAAAAAAAAAAGAGTGCTTTCCTACATGCTCAGTTTCTCCATCTGTGTATGCAGATGGGCTACAGCAATGAGTAAAGAGTCTTCCCAGGTCCCCTGTGACATTTTGCCAGCACATGTACACAAAAAGCTTTCGATCCCCTTCTTCAATGCCAGAGATTAACATGATTTGATGGCTTGCCATTGCTCATAGTATAAACACAAGACTTCTTATCAGAAACTCAGTAGCAAGGAAACAAATAACCCAATTAGAAAATGGGCAAAGGACTTGAACAGACATCTCTCAAACGGCCAAGAGGTATATGAGAAAACACTTAACATCACTAATCATCAGGGAAATGCAGATTCAAATCCAATGAAGTATCACTTCACTCCTGTTAAAATGGCTATTATCAAAAATAAGAAAGACAAGTTTTGGCAACAACGTGAAGAAAAGGAAATCCTTATACTTTATTGATGGGAAATGTAAATTTGTGCAGCCGTTATGGAAAACAGTATGGAAGTTCCCTTAAAAATTAAAATTAGAACTACTGTATGATCCAATGATCCCACTAGTAGGTATACATCCAAAGGAAATGAAATCAGCATGTCAAAGAGATATCTGCACTCCCATGTTCATTGCAGCATTATTCACAATAGCCAAAATATGAAATCAATCTAAGTGTTCATCAATAAATAAATAAATTGTGATACATATAAACAATGGAATACTATTCAGCCTTAAAAAGAGGAAAATTTCATCATTTGTGGCAACATTGAAGAACCCAGAGGATATTATATTAAGTGAAATAAGCCAGGCACAGCAAGACAAATACTGCATTATCTTACTCATATGTGGAATGTATTATAAAAAGTTGAACTCTTAGAAGTAGAGAGTAGAATGGTGGTTATCAGGGGCTGGGGTGAAGGGCTGGGGTGAGATGTCGATCAAAGGATACAAAATTTCAGGAAGAATAAGTTTAAGAGATATTTTGTACAACATGGTAACTATAGTTAATAGCAATATGTTGTATACTTGAAAATTACTGAGAGAGTAGATTTTGAGTGTTCTTAACACAAAAATATATGTGAGGTAATCCATGTATTAATTAGCTTCTTTAGCTATTCCACAATATATGTAAATTTCAAAACATCATGCTGTGTACCATAAACATATACAATTTTCATTTGTCAATTAAAAAATAAAAATTTTAAAAATCAAAATGAAGCAATATATTCCTTATCAATGTCTACAAGGCACAATCTGACCTCTACTTTCCTCCTCAAGTTCGTCTTTTTCTACCCAGACAGTCTCATGGTGGAGGACTCAGTACAGGTCTTTTTAAATTCCTTCCAAGTACATTTTCCTTCCAGCCTCAGAGCCTCTGCAAACTTTGTTCCCTCTGTCCTGATTACTCTCACTCCTCCTCTATATTGGGATACTTCCTTCTCATCCTTCAGGTCATAGCTTGACATTACTTGTCCTCTTTTAAGTCTTCCGATTCTCCTTTAAAGCATTCATCACAGTGACATTACTTATTTATATAAATATTTATTTCTTTAATAACTATTTTCCCTACTGAATTGCAAGCTCTAAAATGGCAGATGCTACGTTGATCTTGCTTAACGCTATTTCTTTGGTCCTTAGCCTAGAGGATTGAATTTAGGGTAGACTCAATAAATATCTGTTGAATGAGTGAATGGATGATGAATGAAGAAATCTCTCCACTGCCTGTTATTATATTGAGAAATGAGTGGGTCATGGGTTTGCTTAATTAGAAAGCTGGGAGAAGCACATATATGTGTATTTCTTCTTAAATCTGACCTATTCTTATGGTATTGTCTGCCATGGCCCTATTCTAAACCACCATGATCTTTCCCTTGAACTCTACAATGCTTCCCTTACTAAGAACCTTGATTTTAGTCTCACCAGCTACCCTCCCATCCCTCAACATGAGCCAGTTCATTCTCCATGCAATAGCTATAGTGTTATTTTTAAAAGTGCAACCACATCATGTCATTTGCTCACTCTTCATTTTGCTTTTGCAAGTATTGGAATAAGATCTGATGTCCTTCAAGGCCCTACATAATTTGGCTGTGCCTACCTGTCATACCTCATCTTCCACCAGCCTCTTCCTGGCTCACCGTGTTTCATTCCCTCCTGCCTCTTTCTGTTCCCTAAACACACACACCTCACCCCCATCAGTCCCTTTGCTCCTGATATGTCCTCTGCCCCAGACCTATGCACGGCCGCCTGACCATCAGTGGCAGCCATCACTCAGCTCCATGACTAAAGTATCTCTCACCTTTTATAATCTGTCTCATTGCTCTATTTTATTTTCATGGTGTCTCCCATCATTGTCTGAAAATATATCTTTATTTGTTACTTTACATATTTATTTTCTGTGTCCCTTGAGGGCATACATCTCATCAGTCTTACTATGTACGTAAGTTCATCACTTAGAATGATGTCTATCCCACAGGAGGAACAAGGCAAGTATTTGCCAAATGAATAGATAAATGAGTGCATCAGAGAGGTGAGTTATTGCACAATCAGGTTCAGACTTGACAAATATTTATTGTGCCATTCAGTCAAAAACACCTTGTCAGAGCTGGGCATGGTGGCTCACGCCTGTAATCCTAGCACTTTGAGAGGCTGAGGCAGGAAGATTGCTTGAGGCAAGGAGTTTTGAGACCAGCCTGGGCAATAGTGAGACTCCCATCTTTACAAAAAAGTTAAAAAATAAAATAAGCCAGGGATGGTGGCACATGCCTATAGTCCCTGCTACTAGGGAGGCTGAGGTAGGAGGATTGCTTGAGCCCAGGAGTTGAAGGCTGCAGTGAGCTATTATGATGCCACTGCACTGTAGCCTAGGCAACAGAGAGACACCCTGTTTCAAAAACAAAACAAAACAAAATATCATGTTAGGCATGCAAATTGAAAACACAATTATGATCCAATTCACTCTCAAAGTGCCCAAATAGTGTATTAAGGATAGATGTATGAATGAATATATGCTCATTTGGAATACGTGTTACAGTTGATGTGTGCAAAAAAAAGCAATTGGGGCCCAAGATGACAATGATTATATCCCCTTGTGAGTCAGGAGAGGCTTCCCAAAGGAAGTTTTGAAGCATGAGTAGGAGTTTTCTAAATGATTTTTGGGATGGTCTCAGCATTTCAGTAAAAGATAAAAGGGTATCCAAGGAAGTGGAGTCATACAGTGACATGGGATGGAGAACCTGATGGGTTTTCTGTGGCTGGATTGTGGGGTATGTGAGTGAGAAGTACAAGCTTGAGCTGGAAGATAGGCAAAGCAAAAGTCTACTCAGCATTCTTTCCTCCTTCTACAAATAGTATCCTTTTCCACTGGAGTAACTCTTCACTCTGCGTGGTCCTGTGTAGCTTCTGTCAGTGACGCTACTCAGGCTTTCTGGCTCTAGTGGGGGCTTTGTGATGCATTTATGATCATCTTATTTCAGCAAGTCCCTGAATACAGTGATTTGCCAAGGACCAATCAGGGTTCTTCCCTGATATTTTATATACAGATAACAGGAGAAAGTGGCTTCCTTCTTTCACTGGGGTCATTAACCTGGAATAATATTAAGCTAGAGAAGTCTATGGTCATGTCATTCTGCCCCCACTTCCCTCACTTCCCCATTATGAAAAAGGAGAAGAATTTGAGTAACAAGGAGAAACAGAAGAGAAAGAGAGAGAGGGAGAGAGGGAAAAGAGAGTACTAGATACAGACAAAGAAAGATTCCTATATAGAGACAACGTCTGGGTTCCTAGAGGCCTTGGAGTCAGCTCCATCCCCTGGACATCTTAGTTATTACATGGACCAGTAGATTTCTTTTTGTTTTTACTAGTTTGGGATGGATTTCTGAAAGTTGCAGCCAAAAGAGTCCTAGAAAGCATATTCTGATGTTTAGATTAAGGAAGACTACAGGAAGAAAAGAGATATGGAGAAAAGATCATATTCACTCTCAAAGATGCTGTTTCAGATGCTTCTGGGAACACCCAGGGGCAGTTGTCCAAGGGTAATTAAACATATGGTCCTAATATCAGAGAGGAATGATCTGGCAGTATAGATTTAGAGTTTTCAGGATAAGTTTGATTGTTCTCACTGTTGGCCTAGATAAAATAATTCACGGAGAGTACGAAGAGTGATAGAAAATAGAAACCATGGAAAAACCCTGGGTAATAATCTCTTAAAGAAATATGGGTGGGTGAAGAGAAGACTTTAAAGCCTGCTAAGACAATGTCTGAGAGGGAGGAGAGTCAAGAGAGAGTGGATTTCCAGATGCCAGAGGTTTAAGTGGTTTCAAAGAGGCTGATGTGGTTAAGAATTTTAATTGATGCAGAAGTGGAGTATGGTAAGGTCTGTATTCACTAGGTATGTTAGGTAATGCTACAATAGCAAATCAACTCCAAAACCCCAGTGGCTTAAGACAGCAAATTCTTATTCACGTTGCATGGCCGTTGCTGAGTAACGCTCCATGTAGTTACTCAAAGACCTGGGTGAGCTGAGGTTCCCTGATCTCATAACCGTAGCATGTGGAACCTGAAGCAACCCTGGCCACTGGGGTGGAAGAAGAGAGCCTGGGACCACACATGAGCTGGTCACTGCCTCAGCCTGAAAGAGACACACAATGTTTTGGTACACATTTCACTGACCAGAACTGCTCACACAAACCCTGCCTTCCTTCAAGGAAACTAAGAAATATAGGGGATACAATGGGATTTGGGATGTGGTGAGCATTATTGTCTCTGTCAAGGGCCAAAGAAGTAACTTTTGGATTTATCGTATCACTAGGCCATTAGTGATTTTAACAAGAGCGCATTCACTGGAGCAAAGAGGCTGGAAACCAGCTTGGCATTAACAAATGAATGGAAGGTGACAATGTTAGGTGCTTTTATAGACTTCAATATACTTTACCATATATATATATATATATATATTTTTTTTTTTTTTTGAGACAGGATCTCAGTCTATTGCCCAGGCTGGAATGCAGTGGCATCATCATAGCTCACTGCAACCTCAAACTCCTGGGCTCAAGCAATCCTCCTGCCTCAACCTCCCAAGTATCTAGGACTACAGGTGTATGCCATCATGCCTAGCTAATTTTTCTATTTTTAGTAGAGACAGGGTCTCACTCTTACTCAGGCTGGTCTCAAATTTCTGAGCTCAAGCGATCCTCTCTCCTGGACCTTCCAGAGTCCTAGGATTACAGGTGTGAATCACCCTGCCTGGCTTGACTTTACCATATTTGATCTTGGCACGGTCTTGTTAAAACAGATATTGTTAGTGCCATTTTACAAAAGGGGAAACTGAGGCTCAGTGAATGTCACTTAATGCTTCAACTATTAACAATTGAGTGTTTGCTAAATGTCAGAACTAGGGATTCAGCAAAACAGAGACACAGCCCTGCCTTCAAGGAGTTTATGGTCATATACAACTAAATGTGAAATCACAGCTCTGGGGCACGCTGCAAATGAGCATCTAACATGTTACATATGAGAATCTCTAACAGGCTGGACACATGGATGGATGAATGTTTCACCAGGTAGGTGATGAGTCAGAGTTCAGCAGGCAGAGTTGGGAGGTGAGAGTTGGGTTATGTCATGCCTATTTTTCAGATAGAGGAAACAGTATGTGCAGACATCAGGGCATGCAAGCAGAATTTGAGGCACTGGAAGTCCAGTGTGGCTGGAACACAAAGAGCCAGGGGAAAGAAGTGTGGTGTAAGACGCAGCTTAAGAAGTGACATGAGACAGGGCTTCCCCCATTCCCATGGGGATACAAGTGACTTCCCTCTCTTGCTGGGGTCCTTAAGCCTGGGATAGTATTAAGCTAGAAAAGTCTGTGGTCACGCCATTCTGCCCCCACTTCTCTCACTTCCCCGTTACAAAATAGGAAAAGAATTTGAGTAACAAAGAGAAACAGAAGAGAAAGAGAGAGAAGGAGAGAAGGAGAAGAGAGTACTAGAAATAGAGATAAAGATTATAGATGAGGGCTGTCCAGAAAGTATCCAGCCATGTACTGTGTTCTCATTATATTAACAATGGCTGGATACTTTCTGGACAGCCCTCGTATAGAGAGAACACCTGGATCCCTAGAGGCGTTGGAGCCAGCTCCATTCCCTAGACCTCCTAGTAAGGGACCAAGTTGAAGGTGGTAAATCCATCTTGTATTTCAGCTGAAGTCTATTGGCTTGCCTATCTCTCCAGAGGTTCATTGCCCCGAATAGTCAGCCCAAAGTCACAGAGAGAGGCTATGACCCTAACCCAAGTCCAGATTCCTCCAAGCCAATCCATCCTTCACTAAACTCCAACTGCCTCTACAGTTTAAAAAAAAGAAACGAAAACTAAAATGACAACGAAACAAACAAAAACAATCGATGCCATGTTCAGCTGGAGATGCAGCAGGCCATTGTTAGGCAAGTTCTGAGCTGGAATAATTATGACAGGTGTTCTTATCACTTAGTATCCCTCCTACAGAAAATCTCACATGGAACTCACAAATACACGGCCCATTTGCCGTGTGATGTGGGGCATCTTCTCCCCCCTCCCCTCCTCTCTCTCCCTGAAGGGAAGGATTCACAGGGTTTTTATGGTAAGTAATTTTAGCAGGTTTCAAATCTTTCTTATTTTTTGCTCTCCAACTTTCTCAGCACATGAAAAGCAGTGTCAAGCTGATTTTCCAAGGGCTGCAGTTCAGGGAGTTTCCTTCATTCGCCTGCAGCTCTGAAGATGTTCGGGTTGACGTACTGGAAATCTCGTCGTTGGATTTAGCTTGGTCTTTCGGGAGTTAAAATCAGTCTGATAAAAAGTAGACGAAAGTGCCGAGGGGGCGGTGGGGGAGAAGAGGTGGCTTTTGCTATTGAGATATTTTACTTACATGAACTTTTAAAGTAAACATCATCTTTGTCCTCTTCCCCTCTCCTATGGAAAGAAAGATAGAGACGGATAACCCTGTCCTCGGAGGGCAGTGTTGACAGGAGAGGTAACCCAAGACCACATCTTCCCCAGCAAGTGAAGTGCTGTATTTATGAAATTCTAATAAGGCGGGAATGTGTCTTGAGGCCTGCCCATCGGCCCCCTAACCTTTTGTTTTTAGAAGTTGCAAGTTCCCAAACAGCTGTCCTTTGGAGTCCTAAAACTTCACTACCCTCTTCCCCCGCCACCAAATGATTCACTGGCTTTCTAATCTAACTTCTCAATCAAATCCATGGATTCAAACATCATTCCAATAAGAATTTTGCAGAATACATTTTTCTTGAGCAGAAAAACTCCTGAGAAACAGCTCTGATTCCTACACAAACAGACACCCCGTGAGAAAATAAATTTTAAAATGGGGTAACATTTGAACTCGTATTTATTTATTCAAGAATTCAGCCGTGGGGGCCTGTGATGTAGCCAGCGTAGTACTGCGGAGCGGAGGGTTCTGATCCCGGATCTGTTAGCGATTAACTGTTTAACACTAGGAGAAGATACGGGACAGTTACGTAAACTCTCCGTTTCCTCAGTGCATGGTCTTGGGTGGTAAATGAGACAGTTCAAGTGAGAGATTAGCACCATGCCTGGCAGAGCTCTCGGGACTTTGGCTGAACGGAAGGGGGTTTATGCTTCAGGATGCATTTTATTTCCTGCCGTTTCATCATCTTCGTCAACTTTTATTTTTAGCCAACATTATTGGACCACCTTGTGCTAAGCATGCAGATTCTGGAATTTGAATGCGATGTGGGTCCCAGCCCTCAAGCTGCTCGCGGCCAGCCTGGGTGCACTGACAGGCTGCGGAGGACCGGGAAGGCTGAGTGTCCTCACGCCACAACCTCACCCACCCCTCCCGGAGCCCTCAGGAGCACCTGCTCGCCCCCGAGCCTGCACCAGCCTACTGCTCTGTGCGCATCTGAGGCAGGTGACGATCACAAGGCGAGGGTGAGGAGGGCTTCCAGCGTGAAGCCGCGAACAGTTGGAACCGGGACAGTGACGCCAAGTAGCTGAGCGTCCCCCGTGGGGTGCTGTATTCTCTCGAGCAGGACAGCCAGGCGGAGGAGCTGAGGGGGCTGCTCTGAAGGTCCCGGCCTTCCCCAGCTGTCTCTCAAGGGGACAGGGGAAAGGAAAGGGACAGACAGTGCAGTGAGGGCCTTCTGTCACCAGGTTATTTATAGTCCTTCTTCGTTCTGAGAGTCCTTGCCATGCCCTCGGCCTCAGCACCAGCTCGCCATCTGGAGAGTGATGATGTGACAATGACAAAGCAGCCCTTGGGGGAGCAAACTGCTTTCTGTCATCGTGCTCCAGGGAGATTGCTGGAGGAGCTGCTTATGCAGCATCCCCTGGGGCTGCACAAAGTCCTCCCCGGAGGCTGCCAGAGCTCTCCAGTGGCCATTCTTGCACTGCTCAGGAAACAGTGCAGAGCCTCTTTCCAATAGGTCCCCCGTGTATTATTTTCTCACCACGCCTTTGATGTGGATTATCTGTCTGTTCTCCTGGCTGCTCCGTGTTTTCGTTTGTTAGTAACTCCTCCTTCTACCATTAACAAAGAAGGAATGACACACGACGCATAGATTGAAGGCCCGGTCGGTGTAGTGCTTTGGGCCACCTGCCCAAGAACTCAGAACACAGGGAGCCAGGCTGTGTGGCCCCAGTCCTGCAATGGACACACTAGGTGGTATAGACAAATGCTCGCCAACACCTTTCCTCTCTCACACTCGCACAGCATGGGTTTCACGTGACACAAAGTCTCAGTCACTTTAATTTGCCGCCCCACCTTGAACCCCATGCCTAAGTCTCCTTCCCTCACCTTCCTCACTCAGTTTCAGCGCTTCTGCTTCTTACCTGTGGCTTCATCTTCCTCCCGCTTCATCTAGCCCCTGGGAGAGCCACAGTCTGGCAGGGGATGGGATGCAATTAGCACCAGCCTGCGGGGGTCATTAAAGCAGTGCTTCCCAAAGTGGGGCCCTTGTGCCATCCGGGTCAGACTCATCAGAGGTCTTAGTTAAAAGATACACATTCCTGGGCCCTACCTCCAAACTAAGGAACCAGCACTCATATTTTTAATAACCTTATCCAAATTTCATGAAATTAAAATTTGAAGAACATGTATGATGAAAATTTTAGTTGCCAGTAGTGTTACTGAAAGTTTAGACACATCCTCCTACCAAATCACAAGTGCATGTAGGAAGACCTTATTTGATCAGCTAAGAAGGAACTCTGAGGCTCTGGGAGAATTACTTCACTCTTCTGGGCTTCCGAGTTCTCACCTCTGTGAGAGGAGGATTGGTTGTAATTTGTCTCCCAAATTCTTCCTGCTTGATTTCCCGCTGAGGCTAGGATTCTGTTGGAATGGAGTGGTTTCTAAGCAAAATACTGTGAAAAGGGCTCACTGTGGTTCTGCAGTCGGGAGGCCCAGAGAAAATAAGGGTGGGGCCGTGACACCGTTAATTGGGAAACGTTTGAAATCAGGAAATCCAGCTTTGTAACCTTAGATAGCATTGCTGAGAGACCCTTTCTGCATCTCAGTTTTGCCTTTTGGAAAAAAGGGGCCAGTGAAGCCTGTTGTCTGACATTCTTTATTAAGCACACAGTACAGAACCCACTACATTGTAGGTGTTCAATAAATGGTGAATATTACCATCACACACCATAATATTGAGGATTAATCATTGCCTGCAAGATGCCCGGTACAAGATAGGGCATAAAATAGATGCTCAGAAAATGGTAGTTCCTTTTTCCTGTGCACTAGAAACGCGCTATATTGAACAATTTATTCATTCGTTTGACAAGCATTTATTAAGCTCCTAGTCTGGGGAAGATAGAGGGGTGCCATGGTTACTGAGATGGCCACAGTCTCAACCAACATCGTGTTTCAGGGGAGATATAGACTACTGAAAAGATCATTAATATACCGTGTAGTTGATGCTGAGCTGGGATAACCAAGGTATTGTAGACAGAAGAGGGTACCAGAGTACACCAGGCTTGTAAAGAATGACAAGTGTGGAGATTCAGAGGAAAGAGGGAGCATGGCACAGGCAAGGAAACGAAAAAGTTGGGGAAATAGGAGGGACCAATTCACAACAGGCCACATAAATCATGCTGTTCATGCTTCACTTATTCTAAGGGTTATTCTAAGGAAACCGCTGGTGTGTTTTAGGACACCGGCTCTGATAGCTGGGTGGAGGAAGAACTGAGTGTAAAACCAGAGTCAGGGCTCCTGGCAGGAGACTGATGCAGTAACCCTGGGGGAAAAAGGATGGTGTCTGTGGCATAGATAGAAACAGACAGATTCCAAGTGTATTTAAGAAGCAGAACCTCTAGAACCTATGACTGATTGGATTTGGGGGTGGGATAAAGAAATAGTATTTTAGGATCTGTCAATTTGTTTCGCTGACAATCAATCAGAGTGAAGCCTTGACATTTTCTCATTCACTATTGGTTAAGGCTGACCTATACTGAAAAATGCAGATTGTATATTTAACAGGTGTTTTTTTACAAATCGATCATTTCACTAGCTTAGATTCTTTGCAATCAGACTGAAGTCTCCCAAATTTTGGAGGAATTACAGTGAGTGAGAATTTTTATTTTTGGTTTATGGAGATTGGATTTTCCATGAATTCCACATCAAGCTTCTCAGAGCAAACTTATTTACAACTTCAGATGCAATAATAAACTGTAACCACTTGATGGCCACATTTCAAAGTCCTTTATCTCGTTTCCCCACTTCTGGCAATTTTTATCTATTCCAATCAATTGCCTCTGAGACTAGATAAATCTGCCCTTTTCTTAATTAGTGGATTGTCTATTCTTTCATCTGTAAGGTATGAGTCTGATACCATAGTGAGCCCATAGTAGGTCTTCATTAAAAATTATTTAATAACAAATGACCAAATGAATGAATATCAGTGAAAACCTAGTTTCCAAATACTTGAGACAATCATCTATAGCTTCATTCGGTTTTATACATTCGAAATTCAGAAAACCACTCTTTTACACCAAATGAAGAAGTATTATAGGGAAGTAAAGATTTTAGAAAATAGTTTGGATGCATAAAGAGGTCATAAACCTATTAATAAGATTCTTAATAAAAGAAGAAAATCTTTTCATCTATTGTCCATATCCAACTCTAATTCTTAAACTCATCTGATTGCTTTCATTTGGTATATGCAATTACACATGGTACCTTCTGTTCACTCAACATTTAACATAAGCATTCTCTTTTGGACAATTTAGTTTCCACCATATTAATTCTTATTAACTACATAACAGTATATTGAGGAGCTAAGCCAGAATGTTCTTGATCATGATTGCATCATCATCCACTAAGCCATTTCTAGAATTTGGGACAATGAATAATGTTGTAACATTTCCTAGAGAGACAATCCCAACACATTAAGAGTACACTATGCTTTTCTGAATATGGAACATTAAGATGCATAATAGATTTGACTGTAGATGTTTCATTATCTTACTGTGATCTTACCTCATTTGTGATTGAAAAGGGCCAGCCATGGAAGCTTAGAGAAAAGGAAAGCTATCTAAGCATTGTTGGTGGAAGAGGCATCCTCAGCAACGAGACTCTGGGTAGTTCAGTGCCACCAACAAAGCTATCTCTAAAGTGGAAGTGGACACAGCACTTTGCAGCCAAATGGTCTTAAATACACAGATCCCATTGACAAAAACATTCAAAACGGAATTTTAGTGTGATATGATTAAACATGCGATTTATCTAGCTCTCTATTTTGGTGTCATGCTCATCAAATAAATTTCTCGTTAGAATTTGGTTTTCCAGGCAAGTATGCCTTCAGGGAAAGAACATGCTCTTCCTACAGTTTTAAATATTTCTCGCCATTCTGTTAGCGATTTCTCATTATAAATGTATTGGCTTCTCATGCAGTTTTCTACAGAAAGAAAATGTACTGAACAGATGTACTTTAAACATTTCTGATCCTTATGGCAATAGTTTCACCCTGCAAATAAATTAATTGTCATCCTAATTTTATATATCAGTCTCATGAACTCAGCTAATGTGAGTCTGTCTCTGAGAGATGGATCTGTTCATGATGTACTAACAAGATCAAGTCTGAGACAGTACAGCCAAGAATCGGAGAAATGCTAGACTATACTAAATTCACCAAGGTATTCATTCTATGTTGTACAGTTTCTTGAGATACAGCCTGCCGGTTTTAGCCCCTGCTGGCCAAATGTTAATATCACTACTGGTATTTTACATAAGTGTATATATTTTCTACATAGGAACTATTGTGTTAGTCAGGGGTGAGTCCAAGCTTTGAAGAACCTAAACCTCATACAAATTGGGGAAGGAAGAGAGGATCTCTTTAAGAAAAATAACAGAAAACTATGAATGCAAAATCAAGTAGGCAATTCAATATTTATTTGAAAATCACAATAAATTACAAACTTTGAAAATCTAACAAATACCACATATATTACAATAGCATATTTATATTAATCAACTGTCTGATATATCTCTATAATATTCTCTCCTACATTTTTGGTGGGTTATTCTCTGATAATATGTTCATAGAACAATGATTTTGCCATTTTATTTTCTATAGAGAAAATAGCAAATATAATGCAGTGTTTCTTCTAGAATCGATGCATCGTTGACAGTGTAGAAAAATTTCTTTTACCTCACTAGTCATCTTTGGAAATGTCTTCTATTCTAATATATGCATTAAATGCTATAAGTTTTCCTCTAGGACCATTTTTCCTGCATTCCACTAATTTTGATAAGTTGTATTTTCATTTTTATCCTATGTGTCCTTTTAATAGGTACTCTATTTCTTTTGTTTTTCTGCCATTCCACTTCATTTTGTGAAGGTTATTCAACTTGAGTGAGATGTGTTGCAATTCCTGGATCCAAAGCTTGTATCTTTAAGAATTTTTCAAAATTCTGACCCATCATTTTCTCTTGAAATATTGCCTCTGCTATATTTTCTCTGATCTTCCTTTCTGGAATTCTGATTAAAATATTTGTTAGACTTGCTTTATCATCCATGTCTCTTAATGTTAGGTTCACATTTTCCAAATATTTGTTTCTCAGTGTTGCATTTTAGATAGTTTCTTAGTATCTATCTTTTTATTCACTAATTTTCTATTTGGCTATGTCTAATTTTCTGTTTAGGCTTTAATTTCAACTGCCGTGGTGTGGTGTTCATTTTTAAAAGTTCTGTTTGGCTCTTTTCAAATGTTGCTTGGTCGTTTGTTAAGTCCTTTTACTTATTTATATTTTTGTTTATATTTCTAATATCTCCTTTATCTCCTTAAATATAAAACTTATATTCTATGTCTGATAATTCCAAATATAAAATATTCTTAAGTCTGATTCAGCTATTATTGTGTCTGCTAACATTCTCATGATGCTTTGTTTCTATGTGTCTTTTGTGATATTTGGCTACAAGTTGTTCATTTTCCTTGGAACTTATCTGAGAGTATTTAATTTTAAAGACTGGTTTGAAGTCATGTTTCTCCAGAGATAATTTATATAGTTTGGCTACTTGCTTGGGAGAACTATCAAATTGTCCCAACTCTAAATACAATTATATACTTGAGGGTTTGTTTGTTTTTTAACATATCACAAAGATAGCTTTAATTTGGGCCACAACGGTGCAAGAGGTCTGGCTTACGGTTTCAAATTTTAAGAGAAATATTTTCCATTTTACTCAGTGCTAAGATAGAAACCAGCAAGTTTCTTTTCAGTTCCCTTCTGTTCAGCAGGTTTTTTCTCATTTACCTTAATGAAGAAGGTGTAGTCCTTACAGGTACTAACTTTTTCTAGGAATATACTATGTGATTCACCTGGAGTGGCCCCTGGGTACTATCTCCAGCCCCCTGCACTCTGCATAGTTGTCAAAATGGAAACTCACGCTTTCCTGGGTTCGGGGCAAAAGCTGTCTTTGTTTCTTCCTTACCTACCAGGTTCCTTCTTTCCTTTGATTTTTGGCCTCTGCAAATTCTTTCTTTGAGTTTCAGATTCATGATGCGTCTCTGAATTTTCATATTTTACCCAGCATTTTTGTTGTTTTAATCATCTACCATTGTTCAGAAAAGAGTTAACATAGTAAGCCTGAGACCACTATCCTTAAAAAGGCCTATTTGCAAGGTCAGCCCTTGGTTGGTATCTGGAGGCTTCCCACCATTCCCAGAGTTGGTAAGAGTGGTTCACTGTGCCTAAAACTGTATAAGCACTGTGGTTTATGAAGAACACCTGCCTTCCTTCTGGAAATCTGGAATTTTGGCACATGCTAGACAGAAGAAGTCTATGTGATCAGCCTCCAATAAATACCCTGGCCACTGAATCTTTCGTGAACTTTTCTGGTAGACAAAAGTTCACAGGTGTTGTCATAATTCATAGCTCAGGGAGTAAGTTCTAGCTGTGAGCACAACCATATGCTGAGCCCTGTGAATCCCTCTATGAACCATCACCAAACCTGGGAGTGGTCTTGGGGATCTCTAATAAAACCCTACTGGTATAAAGTCTCCCAATGCACTTCCTTCAGAGAGGATATACCCCATCTAATGATTGTTAAATCACTGTAAGGTAGAGATATCAAGTTAGAGCTAGTAATCTTTGAGAGAGTTAGAGAGTGCCTTGCTGTTGTATCTTTTTAAAATTCACATGGCCATAGAATGCTGCAAGGTGGAAGGAAATGAAAAACAGCCACCAACTTTCTCCTCCTAGCCCTGTTTTTTGTCGTTACCCTATGGCAAGTTTCCGCTTTCTATTTGTCTAAATCAGTGTGCTCAACCCATATGCTGGAACACATGTATTCCACATTTTGGTAGCAGTAACTTTATGACAAAAAGTCATTCCATGGTCAAAAATGTTTGGAGAGTGTTGATAAAGTTGAGTGATTTCTTAACTACAGAAGTGCTCAGAACTATTAATGCATTAGCCTTTAATAAAGAGATATGGTAGGCAATATTTTCAAAACTTATTTGACTTCAAAATCCTACTTGCCCCAGGAATATCTATTAATGTTCATAGATAGTACTAATGAAAATTCATGTTGGGACATTAATGTTCCTGAGGCATAGTTTAGAAAATGCTGGAATAAACACTCAACTTCTGTCTTTTGAAAAACCTTAGTTTCTTGGATGTTTTCGTTCCTTGCTTTGTTTGTTGGCTTGAGTCATTTAGTGGTCATCTTTCTAGCTAAAGCAGAAAAAATCATTAGATCCTTAAATCATTCTTAAATGCCCAGATTTGCTTGCAGTAGTAGAAGTGCACAGTGCCCTTAAACTCAACATGTCTCATGCTGAGGAAATAGTTGTGTGCCTACTTGAGGTAGCCAGCCACTTCGTTACTACAACTTCAATATTGGCATCTCCAGAATGGATCTGATAAAACTCACCTACCATGTGGCAGTAATTTCAAATAAAGCAGTTTATATGAACAGATTTTTTTTAAATTAGTAAACCCTCATAGGTAAGAAAGTTGTGAAACCTACATATCTGTTCTTTCTTAAAATCTGTGAAGGAATAACATATAGATTAGAAATACCTTCATTAATTATTTAACACTACTGCTTTGAGAGAAGGCTTTCCTGGTACCTTTCGGGGATAGAAAGAATTTTAGTGGATTCTTGCGTGAGTCACCCAAAATGTTGGTGGTAGAATTTACAAGATACTCAAATCTTGTATTGTGACCACTGGATCAGAGGGACTCCAAAGATTTCTTTAGCCACAGGTCACATAAAAGGCCAAAGTACTCTGGTAATTGCAGATGACAGATGTGATAGCCCATATTGCTCTTGATCCTCAGGCAACAGTTTATAACCTTTGCATCACAAAGGGTGTCCCTTATCCACTGCATCGCGATTACATGGTCTCATATTTTAAAAGATATTGGCTCACAAATAGTGTTTGCTAAATATAAATCGTACATTTTCCACTTTATCTATTATCCCTATAACTGATCACCAGCAATAACTAATATCTCTCCTGAAAATAGCAAACAAATTTGAGTTCCAATCTGCCTGGGCAGACTTATCTGGAATAAATATTCAATTTCCGTTAGGATTTTTGAAATCCTGAACATTGACACTTCCTGGAACTCTTCCAGTTCCTCTGAGGACCCAGACTGGGAATAGCTCTCCATGGTTTCTGAGCTGGTGAAGAGTAACTACGGGATTGAATATGAATGAGATTTAAACTGTGGGCAAATGAGTGAATGGAACTCTCACTACTGTAATTCTTCTTTGATGGATAATAATATGGCGGCATTCATCTCATGTCCTGGGTCCATTAATTTTGACCTTTGATTAAACGATCCTGCAGGACCGTGACAGCCCTCTAGCAGCAATAGCAAAGCAGGATAATGCCATGGCCAGCTTCCAGGATAATGCCAGAGCTGGAAAGAATAAATGGCTGGAAGAAGAGTAACAAGGACCAAAACCATCAGTGAAGCCAATTTGCCATCAAGTTCAAAGAGTGTGTGCAGAAACAAGGCAGACAGGTAACCAAGCCAAAAGGTCAAGAGCCAGACACAAACAGGAAAAAAGATGAGCAGCAGAAGCAGAAATGAGATGATAAAATCCAGAACACTTTCAGCAAATAGCCAAAATTCCACTTTATTGCCACGGCTCCAGTGACATGGTCGATGGAGAATCTGCCCAGTTTAAAGACCAGGGCCAGGGTCAAACAGCAGGCATTGTGGTTTACATGTCCATGCCTTTCTCCCTGTGCAGCACCAGCTCAGGGAGTGATGCTGGAGTTGCTTAAAATGCAGTAACGCCCCACGAATGCCAATCATCACTCTGGACTCGGCACCTTACCCTATGGGAACAGTCATACATAGTGTTAAACCAAAAGCCCAGGGAGCTGTGTTGTCCCCCCCTTACCGCCAAACACTAAATGTGAGCTGGTTTCTATGCCTAAAATCAAAACACTGTTATTAACTTGTTCTCTTATTTGAAAAGAGGAATGATGTGAGATGGATCTGACTCAAGAGGAAGCTGAACGTGGGACTGTGGGAGGCCTCACTCACCGGAGGAGCTGATGTGAGATGCAGCTGAAAAGCCACGAATGCTGTGATTTTTCTGTTCTAGTATTTATGTGAGCCGAAGGATTAAAGCTGGCCTACGGCGGAGACAGGATCACGCCCAGCATCGCACAGCCCACGCCTGCGTAGGAGGATAATGCATGCATTCACCTGAGTCACTGCATTTGGATTCACATGGCGACTCTGTGAAAGAGACAGGACAGGGATTGGTAACCACATCCCAGGGTGACCACAGCAGGAGTGAGGAGCTGCCACTTTCCCAGATCCCTGAAGGAGGAATGTGAGTCCACGTTTCTCAGGAACAGAGCTCCACTTTCTGGCCTGGAGTGTCACAGAGAAGAGTTGACCTTGAGTCTCGGCCCTCTGCTTCCCATAGCAATCCCCATGCCTGACTTGGCCCCACCACAGCTGTTTCAATGCTTCTCTCCCAGAGCTGGAATTTGTTCAGCCCTTCCAGAGATTACAAGAGTCAGAATGGGTGGATGGTGTCAAGTTACATCCCTGGCCATAACAGAGGGACAGCCCTATCTAAAAACCCTGTGAGACAGCCCAGCTGCTGCCGCCTGAATCCCTTCCTCTGGGGTCTAAGACACCATGCATTCTCCTACCTCCACCCCCACCCCCATGCCCCACTCCCATGTCCCTTCCTGGGCATCTCCTCCTTCTCAAAGGGAGTCTCATCTAATATATTCAACCAGCTGACCAGGGTTGGCTCCACAGTTGGCTGGTGACAGTCCCCAGGTCTCTGGGTGTAGAGTTCCGTCTCTCTGGTTCCTAACCACTGCAGAGCACAGGAAGCCACCCAGCTCAATGCCCGGGACAGAGTCCCCACAGGATGGGGATCTCTTTGGACTCTCAGTGCTCACTGGCCTAGAACTGAATCTCCTTTGCCACCACTCAGATTTGGTCTTGAGCTCTCAGCCCCTGGGAAAGGGACTGGAGGGAGGGAGCTGGCTCCTGCTTTCCCACATTCCTATTGGCTCTTGTAAGCTCCTGCCTCATTCTAAGCTTATTCTTGCTTTTATTCTTTCATATTTTTCAGACTTGAGTATTATTTAGATTCATTTAAAAGGAAAAGGATTTTCACAGACCCTCAATATCACCTTAAATTATTTTTATCATTAGAATGTATTTACGGCTTTAAAATACTAATTTACATTCCTCATCGGGAAACTAATCTCTCTCCCTTGAATGTCATCTGTCACTAATGCTTTCTTTCAAGGCTAGAGAGGGGAAGAGTGGATACGATGTAGGAGGAAAAAAGAAAAAAAAAGGAAAATGCAAAGCCAGTCTCTTCTGGATTTAGTAATACTTACGGATGCCCTAGATAGGTAAGAAAAGAAATAAACAAAACAAAACAAGCAGAACTATCAGCACTAACAAAAGCCCAGTCTATCCAGCCCCACGAGATTATAGGAAGATTCTAGGAAAGACCAGGGAGGAGTTGGGGGAGGAAAGGACATAGACTCACTTAATATTTTGGAGTTTGGAAGAAAGTCACCTTGCAGGCTGCCTCACACCAATCTGGGGTTGAGTAAATCAAGGGCCACTTGGTAGCTTAATGTGAGCAGTGTTTCTCAAAGCAGAGTCACCAGACCAGCTGCATCACCACAAACCTACCAAATCAGAAACTTGAGGTGGGGACCAACAATCTATGTTTTAATGAGCCTTCTGGGTAATTTTGCTGCATGCCAAAGTTTGAGAACCATAGATGTAGAGGAAGGGCTGGTGTTTAGCACTCCCAAATTTCCATCCACGTATGCATGCCTGCAACGGGGAGGATACATACTACATCTGAGTGGAGAGCTGTTGGGACTGCCGTGAAGTCTTTGGTGTTGAGAGGCGAGGTCGAAAGCCTAAGCCAGGGGACAGATGTGGGGTGGGGGGTCGGTAGAGTTTTGGAGGCCTCTGCAGGACTAGACACGTCAAAGATAAAACTGAGTCATGTTGGAAAGACCTGCAAGCTCTGGTCGGAGCAAAAAAAGACAAGATCACAAGGCACACCAGAGGTGGGATTTACAGCAGGCAAATGCAGGGTGCCAGGGACGGAACCAGCAGCACCTGAAGGGAGTAAACCAGCCCAGCCACTGCGCGCAGCGGGTGTCAGTGTCTGCTCTGCGAACTCCAAGGTCTCTGTCATCCATTGCCATTGACCACATACACTCCTCCACACATCCAGATGACTTCAGGGAGACCTGGGAGAGGGGAAAGTAAGTTAAAAGTCTGCATACATTACCTAAAAATGCCAAGAACTTATCTAAAGAGACTTTTGCTTTGGCATTGAATTGAGTTGAATGAATTGGACGTTATTTTGTTTTTCCTTCCACAATTCAGTGGATGGCAGCTCAAGAAGGCGGCCATATCAGCTATAAGGAAATGAGAGATATTGTATTTCTTTGTATATCCGAGTAAGGCACAAATGAATCTACAACCTTGCCTTTCTATAACATTTCTTAAATCTATACTGCCATTAAGAAAGTTAACAAATTATTTTGCTTATAGATAATTATAAAACCAAAATCAATTTTAAAAATTCAAATTGAAAATATTCATAGAATGTGGTAGATATTGTTTTGTTTGGTTTACCCATGATTTTTCTCTGTTAACAGTGAAATCTCAGTAACAATCTTAGAATTCAGATGGCCAGAAATACTACAAAGCTAGGTGATAAGCCTTTAAAAATATTCTTAAGTATAACATACAAACAGAAAAGTGCACAAATCATAAGAATATATCTCAGTGATTTTTTTTATAAATTGAACACACAATGAATGTAACAGCCATCCTGGTCAAAAATAGAACTTCATGAGAATTCTATCAGCCTCCCTCCATGTCGATTTCCAATCACCATACTTCTTTCCAAAGGTGAGTTATCCTGATGCCTAACACCATATAAAAGAGATGAAGTCTATAGGTTATGTAAATAGAAGCATGCATATGTACACTTTCAGGTCTGGATTATCTCACTTAAAATTTTGTTTATGAAATTCATCCCTCTTGTTTTGTGCGGCTACAGTTTGTTCATTTTCCTAGCCACATAATATTCCTTTTTGTGAATATGGTGGACACTTGGAGTTGTTTCCAGATTTTTAGTTTTTATGGAAAATGCTGCTATGCACATTCCCTTACTTGCTCCCACATTTCTATTGAGTAGAACAAGAGTGAAATTGTGAGGACATAGGATAGATGTGTGTTTAATTTAGTAGATAATGCCACACTGTTTTCCAAAGGAGTTTTACCAATTTATGCTACCATCAGTGTATGAGAATTCCCTTTGTGTCATATACTTGCAAACACTGGACAGTATTATCAGAATTTTATTTTTGAATCATTTTTGTAGTATCTTATGATTTTAATTTCCATCTCCTTGAATACTCCTTTATCTTGAATACTGTCGAGTAGAATCTCATGGTTTTATTTCCCTGTTTATTTGTGAAAATAAACACTCTTTAAATATTTTTATTGCTTTTTGTATATCCTCTTCTGAGAAGTGCCTTTTCAAATCTCTTGCCCATTTTTATATTGTGTTGTCTTTTCTTATTGATTTGTAGACATTCTTTTACGTATCTTGGATATCAATGCTTTGTCAGTTATCTGTGCTGCAAGCGTCTTCTACCAGTTCATGACTTGCATTTTCACTGTCTTAATTAAAATTTAGATGATCAGAAGTTCATAATTTTAACAAAGTTCAGTATCAATCTTTAGAAATCTACCCTATCCCAAGATAATAAAAATATTCTATTTTATCTTCTTGGAAACTTTATTGTTTTATATTCCCCAATTAGATCTTCAATTCTTCCAGAATTTATTTTTGTGGATAGTATGAAAAAGCACTAAGTTTCTTTTTCGTTGTTGTTGTTCTCTTATGGCTATCCACTTGATGCAACACCATTTATTGAAAACTCTGTCTTTGTCCCCACTGTTCTACTGTGCTAATTTTGTCATAAATCAAGTATTGATATATGATTCTATTTGTGGAGTCTCTATATTGTTCCACTGGCTTCTTGGTCAATCCTTGTACTAGTATGCATGGTCCTAATTTCTGTAGTTTTACAATAAATTTTGGTACCAGATATAATAAATTTTTCCTCCTCTTCCTCCTGTTTAAGATTATCTTGGCTATTCTCATTTCTTTGGATTTCCAGATGAAAATTAAAGTCACCTTATCAATTGCCAACAAAAAAGATTGTCTTGGGGTTGACTATTTTTGGGCTTTTTTTATTTCCATGAGACATTTTAGGATCAGCTTATCAAAAACGAACAACAAAACTTCTTAGGATTTCAATCAAAATTGCACTGAGTCTATACATCAATTTGTGAAAAATGGATGTCATTGCAATATTAAATGTCCCAATCCATGAGAATGGTATATTCCTCCTTCATTTATGTCTATTTTCTCTCAACAAAAATGCACCATGTTCTTTGTAGAGTTATTACTCATCTTTTGTTAGATTTATTTCTAGTATTTGATCTTATTAACATTATTGTAAATAATGAAATTTATTATTTTTCTTTCTGTCTGTTGCTATTGTATAGAAATACAATGCATTTTTATAATAAATAAATGCACAATCAATAATAAATGAATCAGAGAATAACAAATGAAATATTCATAGTTGTACTTCCAGTACAGTATTGAATAAAATAATTAACATCCTTTTTTTGCTCGGCATCTCAGACGAAAAGTTTTTATTATATATCCATTAAGTATACACTATGCTGTTGTAGATATTATGTATCAGATTAAAGATGTCACCTTTATTATTAATCAGTTAAAAGAGTTTTTTTTAAATCGTGAATGGATGTTGAATTTTATTGAATGCTTCTACATGTACTGAAATTATCATGTTTATTTTTCTTTATTCTTTCATGTTGGTTTCTTTAACATGTTTTGGACATTCATTCTTTTTTTTGTTATATATATCACTGATTCGTTGCTCCTTTTCATTGATGAATAGTATGCCATTATGCATGCATAGTTCTTTACCCATTCTCTTATTGATGAGGCTTTTTGTGAATATGTTTTCACTTTGCTTTGAGAAATGCATAAGAGTAGAATTTTTCCTTTTACTTTCAACCTCCGTTCGTATATTAAAGTCTTTCTCTTGTAAACAGCAGAAAAGTGGTTCTTTTTTTTCCATCATTCAGTCTGATCATATTGGTCTTTTAATTGGAAAACTTAGTTCAAAATTAATGTAATTACAGATATAGCTGAGTTTAAGTTTATTGATTTTCAATTTGTTCTATCTCTTCTTTTTTCTCTTTTCTCTCCTTCCTTGACTACTCATGGATTTTTTGTTTGTTCGTATTTATTTCATCTGGCCTCAACTTTGGTTTGGAAGTTATTCACTCTTTTACTATCTTTTAGTGTTTACCCTAGAAATCACAACATATATCCTTGGTTTGCTAATATCTAACATAAATTAATACCACTTTCCAGACAGTAGAGGAAATTTAACTATATTTGCCCTAGCCCCTCCCAATTTATAAGCTTTTATTGCCATGTGTTTTGATTCAATGTACGTCTAAAATTCTGAAATATGTGTTATTACTGTTTTATACAGTTAATGTTCTTCCTTCTTTTGGCATTTCTGTGCTTCTATCTGGAATCATATTCCTTCTCTCTGAAGAACTTTATTGTTTCCTCTAGTGGGGTCTGCTGATGGCCAATTTCATCCATTTATTTTCTGTTAACTCACAACACATATCACTCTATGGTCTGGAGTCCCCTGTTTTTTGTTTTCTGTTGAGTCAGCTGCCAGTTTTATTTTTATTTCTTTAAAGGTAATATTTCTTTTTTTTTCCTCTGTCTGGTTTTTAATATTTTCCTTCTGTTTTTAGTTTTCAACAGTTTTACTATGGTAGGTGTAGATTTATTTTCTGTATGTTATTTATGCTGCTTGGGAGTCATAGTACTTGAGTCTGCGGCTTGATGCTTTTTGTTAATTCCAGATATATCAGCCACCATCTCTTCAAATACTGCTCCTTCCCCATTCTCTCGCTTCCTTCTTTCTAGGATCCCAGTTACATTATATTAGACCTTTACACCATGCCATGTATCTCTTGCGCCTGTTTGTGTGTGTGTGTCAATTTTATCCTTTTCTCTGTCCTTGCTTTAATCTGTATCTTTTCTTCTGATCTATCTTACATTTCACTGATCCAGATTCATTTCTCCTTACAAAACACACCTCGTTCTACATGTGCATAGTATCAAGCTATTTTGGTTTCCATGCCATGCCCTGTGTGCCTCTTGTCACACTCCCCTCCCTATCTAGAATGATCTTTTGGCTCTCAGCCATCTAGAAACATCTTTTAATGTTGATCTCTGCCATTGTCTATTCCTTCGTGATGTTGTTCTCGACCCTCCCCAAACAGAACCAACCACTCATATATCCCTGCTCACCTCTCACAGACCAGCCTAGGACCCATGCAAGACTTCGTGCGAGCCATTGCCTCCACCGCTGTCTCCCACAGGCAGCCTGGGAACTCCAGTGCCTTATCCATCTTTCCATCTCTAAGATCCAGCCCAATGCCCAGCATGCAAATAGATGCTAAGTAAATTGTTGCTGAATACAGTAGTATAATCTACTCAACTCAGGTACACCGTAGAACCCCATGACCATGAGGGGAGGGATGCATTTTGAAAACTAATGATGTTTAGGAACCACATCATATCAAATGTAGAGGTGGGACCTGGACACCAGAACAGGGTTTTTGGGATATTTTTCTTTTTTTAGAATTTTAGGAAGAAAAAAAAAAACACTGGAGATGATTCTAATGTGCAGCCTGAATTGAGGGTTGCTTACTTAATGAATCTGCTTTGGAAGGGTGATTTCATGATGAAATCAGCTGAGGGCTGAAACAGTTTCCCTGTGAAAAAATGAGTGTATCCAGTGAAGGGCATCAGAAGATATGCATCTTCGGGTGATGCATTTGGGTGCAGCTGTCCATAGATGCACAGTACTAGGGAGCCTAGTGAGCACTCTGCGTGTGTGTGCATACGTGCGCACGCGCGTGAGCTTGGGAGCTGAGAATATGGAATCCTCAGTGTTACAGAAGCAATAGCCTGTGACTCTAATCCAGTTGCTTGTATTAGTAAGAAATATGAAAAAAACCTCATATTTTTTACCTCCCTCTGCAATGGTAAAAGCTAAGTGGTATTGGCAGGCATCATCCGTTTCTGCAGCCAGGAAGGTGCATAGTCCCCACTCATTCCAAGATGTTAGGAAGATAGAGGGTAACTGATAAAGGCACACAGGTCAAGAGCAAACCTGATGACAGGCCTTAGGTGAAGCTGTCAGCACCACTGCCCCAGTTAAGACCTCTCGCTGTGCTGATGTGTGTGCTCCTCCAGTTGTCATAGAAACCAGATCGTTCCTCCTGACTCTTATCCCCTTTGCTGTGTGTTTGCTTTCACATATTTTGATAAAATCAGGTATGCGGTGAAGTGTGCACACTCCCTCCCACATAACCCTGCCCCTCCCAGATCAATGCAGTTCAAGAATTGCCTTGTGCCTCACGAGATGAGCAGGTGCCACGGATGCCCCGACCTCCTCACTCCACTCTTCTGCAGCTGCCCCACCCCCCCACTTGGCTTCCACAGTTACAGTTTGATGCTAACAATCTGTGAGTTCAAATGTATTAGCTATTTCTGCATGCTCAGATCAGGCACTGAAGAGGAAAGTGGATTAATAACGTATAAGAAAGTAGGGGGAACGTTCTCTTGACCCAGAGCAGGTATTTGGGATGTGCTATAATAATTAGGAAGATGACCCTAATTGGAGAAAAAGAAGAGCAGCCGTCTGTTGATACCAAACTGAGTTTAATAGAGTGTTAACGAGGCCACCATATTTGCAAGATATCTCAATTGTTCTCTTGACAAGAATTTGTCTCCAGTTGCATTCGTGGGTAGTGTGCTGAATCCTATCCCTCCAGGTCTTCTGAAATGTTTATTAATGATTTTTTTCTTTCATGAAGAAGAATTTTTTTTAGGACACAAGCTGGTTACTTGGTTCTCTGCTGCTTTCAGTTGTTGAGACTAAGATAAGATAGTCGTATTTTATAAAAGTTTATTTAGTGATCATTTTCTTGTGTCTTCTTCTGGGGTGGTGCCAGTAAATGAGAAGCAATTTCTCTTTTTAAAAATCAGTGGAGGCTGGGAGGGGGGTTGTCTGTGGAGTTCCTGAACTTTGTTGTCCAAGATTCCTGTTACCGCTGTGTCTACTGATCAGTGGCAACCCTTCCTCAGGATACGGCCAGGGCCAATTTTATTCTTCCTGTTGTCTGTGACTCCCCATGTAAGCCTTCTCCAATATGTGTACTCATTTGCCCTCCCTCCTCTTAACTATTCTGCACTTGTCCACACCAGCAGTTGATGGGACTGACCTCCAAGGCACGATGGCTGAGAGTGTATGTTAGAGAAGGTAGATATTATGAATCCAGTAACTGGAATGTCCTGGGAGGGCCACTGTGAGGTATGTTGGGCATGTGTTTGTCTCACCCCCCCAAGTAACCCACACCTCTAGGACCCACAGTGCCCGTTCTTCACCGCCACTGAACACAGCTCAGGCCTTTCATTGGTCACCCCTCATTCAAAATATTAAGCCGAAATCACCTTGCCCTTAGCTCTTTTGGTCCTTTCGGTCTAAGCGTGTGACATGCAATAAGACAGAATGCATTATTATCAAAATTATTCCTCCATCCAATTGCTCTGTGTCCCCTGAAAATTGTGGAATTTGCCTCAAACTATAGGGAAATTCATTTCTGATATCCTGACAGAAATTCCTTTGAGGTGGGGATTGGCTGGACTTAGAAGTCAAAGAGATGCTTATTTCTTTGTTGAGTGTACCTTTTTCTTCACTGACGAGAATTCTAAAACCACTGAAGCAGCCGTGATTTATTTTGCTGCACTGAGACCAAGAGTCACATGCAAATATCCAGCTAAACCTAGTACAGAGTAGCCAGTTTCCCAGCAAAGATATACATTAGCTTCAACAACATCGGGCTAACCTGTCGCTTAGTGTTGAGCATCAGCCATTATGGGGCTAAATCGTCAAGCCTAAGAAGCAGACCACTTCTGCAGAGTGTCACCTTGTATAACAGCTCAGAACAGGGAGCCCATTTTGTCTTTAACACATCAGCTCTCAAAATCCTTAGGCAGAAACTTGATTTACAGAATTTTTGAGGAAACATGTCTATTTCTAACCAATGAGTTACCTGGAAGTCCCCTTGGCCTTAAGCCTTGTGGGCAGAGTTGTCAATGATGCAAACTCTTGATCCGGAGTTCTGAATCTCTAGTCCAGAACTTTCTATTTTAAAATCACAAGATGTGCCAGTCCCCAAAGCAGGACCACCCACCCACCCATGCCATGTTCATTTCCATCACCCACCATCCAACTTTTTCAATGCATCCTGACCCCAACAAACTCTAATCAGTGTATTTTTCTTTTCTCCTTAGCATCTACTAATTCAACTTGTGTATTAACTAGTCAAGAGAGGCCAGATTATGCCATGCTTGCAACAGTTCAAAATTTTAGTTGCCTAACATAATAAAGACTTATTTTTCACTCATACTAAGTCCACAGTGAGTCTGGACAACTCTTTAGGGCAACTGCTCTCCATGCAAAAGCTAAGCAATCCAGTTTGAAGGAGCTCCACCATCTGATACCTCTATCACAGGGACACTCAGACCCTTCAGGTGACCCAGCATGAAAAAACTGTTTAGAACAGGGATTGGTAAACTTTTTCTTAAAGAGCCAGATAGTAAATATTTTTGATTTTGCAAGTAGTGAGATCTCTGTCACAATTATTCAACTCTGCCAATATAGCATGAAAACAATCATGCATAATACATAAACAAATGAGTATGTCTGTGTTCTGGCAAAATTTAATTGATAAAAACAGGTAGTGGGCTGGATTTGATTAGCAGGTCACAGTTTTCTGGCTCCTTGTCCAGAATCTTTCAAAAGCAATTAAAGGCTTTTGCCTGAATGCAACACATATCACTTTCTTCACACTCTACTTGCTAACGGGAGTTCTGTGGCCATGTCTTCAGGATCCAGGGAAGTACAATTTTCCCATATTTTCAGAGGAGACATGGGAAAATATTTATAAGTAGTAATGTCTGCACATTTTCCATGCTATTTTATAAAGTGAGCATAGATGGAAATACTAGAAATAGGAATAAAGGTTAGCCATTTGCTATGATCTGAATGTTTGTGTTTCCCCCAAAATTCATATGTTAAAATCCTCACCCCCAAAGTGATGCCATTAAGAGGTAGGGCGTTTTGGGTGGTGATTAGGTCATGAGTGGGGATCCCTCATGAATGGGATTAGTGCCCTTATAAAAGAGACCCCCGAGAGTTCTTTTGCCCCTCCCACCATGTGAGGACACAGCGAGAAGGCACCATCCATGAATCAGGAAATTGGGCTCTCACCAGACACCAAACCTTCTAGCATCTTGATTTTGGAGTTCCCAGCTTCCAGAACTGTGAGAAATACATTTCTGCTGCTTATAAACTACCCAGTTTGTGATATTTTGTTATAGCAGCTTGTGATGGTTAATTTTGTATGTCAACTTGACTGAGTTAAGGAACACCCAGATAGCTAGTAAAACATTCTTTCTGAGTGCATCTATCAGGGTGTATGCAGAAGAGATTAGCGCTAGAATGGGTGGACTAAATAAAGAAGATCCACCCTTATCAATGTGGGTAGGCTTTATCCAATCCATTGAGGGCCTAAACAGAGCAAAAAGGTAGAGGAAGGGAAAATTCATTCTCTTTTCTGGAGCTGGGACATTCATCTTCTCCTGCCCTTGGATGGCATACCTCCAGTATCTCAGGACCTTGGACTCTGGGACTCTGCCCTCCCACCCCCTTGTCAGGCTTTTGGCCTCAGGCTAGGAGTTACCCCATTGGTCCCCTTGGTTCTCAGGCCTTTCGACTCAGACTGGATTACTTCACCAGCTTTCTTGGTTCTCTAGCTTGCAGACAGCATTTCGAGGGACTACTCAGTCTCCATAAGCATCATATGAGCTAATTCCCATAATAAATTTTTCTTGTATATTTTTATATATCCTATTGGTTCTTTTTCTCTAAAGAACTCTAATACATAGACTGAGCAGACTACGATACCATCTTAGATGTGAATCTTAAGTCTTTGAGACAAGATCTTGCTCTGTCACTCAGGCTGGAGTACAGTGGCATCATCATAGATCACTGTAACCTTGAACTCTGGGGCTCAATTGATCCTCCTGCTTCAGCCAGTAACTGGGACTATAGCTAATTTTTGTTTCATTGATCTTTAGAGCTGGGGTCTCACTGTATTGCTTAGGCTGGCCTTGAACTCCTGGCCACAAGCAATCCTCCCACCTCAGCCTGGGATTATAGGCAGGAGCCACAGGGCTCAGCTGAATCTTAAATCTTAAGTGATTTAGTTGTTCTCCACGAGCCCAGGCAAATCAGTTTAATGTCTTGGAACGTCAGCATCCCTCTCTATAACGTGAAGGTGGTAATCTCTGTCTTTCCAGAACTCTTTGGGGATAGAATGGGATATTACAAGATAAATACTTTTAGAAACTAAACAGAGATTCATGCTGTTATCATTTACTATTGTGCCTTCAGTTTCACTGGACCCAGTTTGAAGCTATCCTTCCATTGCAAATGTGCACATACCCACAAAGGCGTGGGCATTGGGCATCAGCATACTGAGTTCCAAACACAAGTGGTAGGTAGCCTCTTCCATGCCTTTTTCTTAGGCTCCAGAGCAGAAGTCTGAAATTCTTCCTTTCTCTTGTCTCGAGAGTATAGCCCATAATATTGAAGAGTGGGCCCAGCTGGAAACTGACAATGGAATTACTAGCTAAGCTAAACAAGAAAAAACAAAAAAAAGGCACACTACCTCTTTTTTTGAGGCAAAATTGCTTTTATGAGTTATGCAAATTTTTTCTCCCTGCCTCTTCCCTCTTGGTATCCAGGAGAGTCTCATTATCGCTTAAATAGTTCTCTTCAACCACTTCAATCCTCATGCATTTGTTAGTCCAACGTGATGTTCTTTAATCCCACTCTGTTTTCAAGCTTCTGGAGTGGCTGGGGGCAGGGAGGGGGCCGGGATGAAGGGGGAACCAGGGATGAGAGCAAGGGTGGGAGCTTCCAAAAAGCATTTGAAGGAAAGGAACTAATGTTCATTGAGCATTTTCTCTGTGCCAGGAGCATTGCACACATTATCTAATTTTATCCCCACAATAATACTGCAGTGCAGGCTGTCTTATTTCCATTGAAAAATTGAAACTCAAAGAGTTTCAGGAACATGCCCAAGGTCACATAGCTAGGAAGCTGCAAAGCTAGGGTGTAAAGCCTGGCTTGACTCCTAAGTTTATCTTCTTTACCTGCTACCAGGCTACCTGTCCTCCACAAGGCAACTGCCCCTGGATGGGTGTCAGTGACCCTTCTTCCTTCATGGCAGTTCACTGAGTCATCTGCCCCACTGAGGGACACTATCTGAGATAATCCAGTCCCTGAAGGACTTCTCTGCTCCTTCCTCCCCACCTATGGAGATCATCTCATGTCTGCTCCTTCCTCTGAGCCTCCACGTAGATTTAGGGCTGAGTTTGTAGACTGGGGACTGTGTCTTGTCAACCAAGCACCAAAAATCGCTAAAAGCTTAAGGAAAGGAACGTCAGTAAGGAAATAAGGAGAGTTGGAATCTGATGATAATATTAATAGTATTTACTATTACTATTTGCCAGCCGCTTTTCCATATATTAACTCACGTAATCCTCACAACAATTCTAGGAAGTAAATGCTATTAATTACATTTTAAAGCCAAGGCATGGAGATAGGGTGCACCTTGTGCAGAGTTGCACAGCTAGTAAATGGCAGAACTGAGACTGGAGGCTAAAAAGGATGACTCTGACTAACATGCAGCCATTTCAGTCACCTGGGAGCTTTTTAAAAATGCAAATGCTTGGCCCTCACCTCTGGATGTTCTGTTGCATTTGGTGTGAGATAGGGTTAGCGCATTCATATTTTTTTAAGTGTTTCTTGGGGTGAATCCGAAGTGCAGCCAGAGTTGGAGCTCGGTGTGACTCAGTTATGCCACCTCCTGTGTCCCAGCTTCTTCAGCTGAAGCTAAGAGAGGTGGGGTTTAGAACGGTGTGGCATAGTTGGGGTGGCACAATAAATGAAGAGTCCTATTAGCTTTTGATGGGCAACTGTAAGGCATGTTAAGCAATGTTACTGGGGACTGTATTGTTCAAGGAAGAATTTTTGCACTCAAAATGCTAATAACATCCCACTAGTATAAGGTGCTCTTGGGCTCTCAAAATCTGTGCACGGGTGATTCTAAGTTCTACTGAGTGTCAGAGGAGGGGGAATGCTTTCCCTCAATGCCTAATGGATTATTCTACAGTAAAATGTGGAGGAGACAGGCAAGTCTGTAGATTGATCTCCTTCTGAAACAATGACCCTGTGATCTGGGAAAAATGTGTGAACGGTTTGGGCCTACGGCTCATCATTTACAAAATGGGATTTTAAAATAATTCAGTGGGCTCCTCTGATAAAACATCATATGCAAATCGCCAGGCATAGAGACACTTGACACATAATAAATATTTATAAACAATGCACCATGCACATGATGAAATTAATCTCATTTTCCTCTTCAGGTTGATTAGAAAAGAATCTATGCTAATTCACATAAAGCATGATAAAAGTAACATAAATAATAATTACAGATGCAATTATGATGAAGCTTTCTAATTGCATACTTACTATACTCAGCACCTAGCTCTACAACGACCATCAGTTCCTATGTTCTTGTTCAAAGGGAAAATGCTTTATAAGGTACTGCAAATTCCCCCATAACAACCATAGCAATTCTGGTGTGTTTCTCTTGTTGCATTCAAGTAATCTAAAGAATAAAGCATGTAAAAATCATATAAATGTATACTTGTAAATGATAGAGAGCTATAATTCCATGTGAAATCAGAACCCCAGCACATGTGCCCTTTCTAAGAAGGAAACATGAGCTGAGAGGGGCCTGTACTTGCAGATCAGCGTGAGGACAGTGAAGAGGTCCAAGAGCTAGACTACTTTGTGGTTGAAAAGGGATATAAATGTCAGGGCTATAGGAGAGGGAGAGAACTGAGGCAGAGTTGCCGTCAGGGATCCTGGAGACAGGGCCAGGGGATAAGTGGTTCATCCTCACCTTTGTCTTTCCCCCGAATCCTCAGTAAAGTGTTCATTTTGTCCTTAAGCCCTTGCAGACTTCAGCCTATTCCTTTAACTCACTAAAGGAAAGTGCTGGGTTCTCCTTCCAGTTGGTTTTGAGGCAGGAACAATGACTGTTCATGAGTTTCCACATTCAAAAAAATGTCAAATTCCTGAGTTGTTCATCACCATGTTGCTGGTCGTGGCTTGGGATTGGCAACAGCCTAGTGTCCATCATGGAGGAATGGCCAGCCAGCGTGGAAGACATCCATCTGGATGCCATTTAGCAGAAAGAAACAACAAACGGGGTTGTTTACCAGCAAGAGTTGGAGAATGTAAAAACAGAATGAGGCCACTAGCACAGTGCCATTTAAGAAAATGTAAAACATGCAGACAGCAGTAAAAATGCCACACATTTTACAAGGATACATAAAATTCAGAGATTCATATTCAACATATTTGAATGGTAAGATAAGAGTGTGCAATAGTAGTAGGATGGATGGATGGATGGATGGATGGATGGATGGATGGATGGATAGGTGGATGGATGGATGGATGGATGGATGGATGGATGGATGGATAGGTGGATGGATGGATGGATGGATGGATGGATGGATGGATAGGTGGATACGTGGATGGATAGGTGGATACGTGGATGGACAGACACATTTTAAAAATCAAACAAAAATGAGAGACCTTGAATGGACCAGTGATTATGGAATTGGGGGAAATGATTAACTCAACCCTCTGTACTAAACCACCTCACCCTTCAAAACACCCCTGCAACAACCCAGAAATTGGTAGCAGCAGTAAAAGCTGCACTTTCCATGTTGTCTCATTCAGGGGGCTTGCAAAATTAGTGCAAATTGGTAGATCACTCCTAGAGCATTTGAGAGCTAGTTTCACTGAGTTTTAAAAGTTAAAATATTATGTTAAAGCCAATCTGAAAAAGCTATATAATGTATGGTTCCAACTATATGATATTCTTGGAAAAGGTAATGCTATGCAGACAGTAAAAAGATCAGTGGTTGCCAGGGGGCTGGGGACAAGTGGGGGAGGGAGGAAGGGATGAACAGGTGGAGGACAGAGGATTTTTTAGGGCAGTGAAACTATTCTGTAGGATACTGTAATAATGGATATATTTTATTATACAGCTGTCAAAACCCATAAAACAAAATAAAGTTCCAATGTAAACTCTGGACTTTCATAATAATGTATCATTATTGGCTCATTAATTATAACAAATAATATTTCAACACAAGATATAGTACATGAGAACACAAGAGCACAAGAGACAGGGAGTTACATCAAACCGGGGCTAAAATGACAGTCATGCTGGGAGAAGTCGATGTCTTGTGCCTCCAAGCAAACTAGAACCAGGCTCTAAACAGAACATGTTTTCTCTATTGAAAAATGGGATAAATAGATGCACTGCATGTAAGCTCGAACTGGTTATGTAAATACTCTTACAGGGAAAAACACATCTATTTTCCTTTGCATATAGTAAAGTAATCTTAGCAACTGCAGGGATCTAGTATAGGAGGGGATGAAGCGTACCTTTTATTGATTTGTTTATTGATTAAAAACCTTCTGTGGATGTTCAAAGCCAGAGGAAGCACATCTCAAAGACCAAGGCAGAAGTGACTTAGCTCTTGCATTATAAACTACATCTCTTTACCTTTCCATGTGTGGATCTCTTTCTCTTCCTTTATAAGGGGAACTATAAGAGCTGGTTGATAAGGGGTCATTTGAAAGCAGCGTGAAAATTGTGTGTGTGTGTGTTGTGGGTGTGTGTGTTTCGGTGGGAGCAAGGTGGAGGTGAAAATGGATCCTCCCATTAAGAAGAATACGATATGAACTACCTTGACAGCTGGTAAAGGAAGTGGGTATAGAACAATGGCCTAAAGTATTTCCCCGAAACCTTATCCAAGGTCACTCATTCCACCAGGGACTATCATGAAACACACTCATGTTGCCATCCTTTCTGCAAGCTCTTTGACAGAATGGAGTGTATGGGGGGCCATTGACGATGCTTGATAATCAGTCAAAGAGACAGAGCCATGTTTCAACACAACTCAGCAGGCTCTAAAATTCAGCACAGGACAAATGGCTTTTTCCAACTGACCCATGCAGAAAGAATGTGTAAGGGAGAAAGGCTAAGGAAACAGAGGAGTTATGATGTGGTAGAAAAAGGCTAGTGTGGGAGTCAAAACGACCTGGGCTCTAACACCAACTCAATTACTTACTAGTTCTGTAGCCTTGGGCCAGTCAGAAAATCTGATGCAGTCTCAACTCCATCATCAATAAAAAGGGAGTAGTAATATTTACCTTTCAGAGTTGTTATAAGTAGTCAAAACAGTAAATATAAATCACAATGCCTGGCACACCATGAGTACACAATGAAAGTGGCCATAATAGTTGTAGTCAATATCTAAGAAAAGTGCAACCTCCCAACAGTAGTGCTATAAAGGATTTTATATAGAGAGAATCTTCCGAAGTCCTCCAAGGAAGAACAATATCCCATATTATTGTTCCCCTCTCCTTCTCTCAAAATGTACAGGGCAACAAATAAGCTTCAATGGTTGTGGGGGAAAGTCAGTTTTGTAGTCTCCATTGTCACCACTACTACAACAGCAATAACAAAAGTGCCTCTCATCTGTTTAGTACTTTTTAAAAAAATCATCTCAGATTCCCTGATCTTCTTATTTTCCTGTCTTTCCAAAAGCATGGTTCTGAGTGATTCAGTTGGTGATTGCTACAGTTGGTGATTCAATTCTTGCCTGAGCCTTCATGTTCCTGTCCCACTATGTGGAATGAAATTCGTTTCCCCAGGGAAACGGAGGCTGAAAATCTACCGTCAGTCCTAATGATGGGTTTACTACTCTAGGACTGCTGTTCCACGGGCTGTGTGAGAGCTGGCTTGGGATGCCAGCCACCATCTTGTTTTTATAGGGCTGGGGTACATTCTAAATTCCAATGAAATGACTTGCAAGATGACTTTGAAACACACTCTGCAGGTCAAGGTCTCTGTCATTGGGCCAATTACTCTACCTCCAGTAAAGGCTGCACAAGTCTACAGAAATCCCCAATCTGTTCTGTCACGTCTGGTAGGCTGCCTGCGGACTCTTCGGCAAGGGACTTGGGTCTACCGCCTCTTGCTTATTTCCATCACTGGAAAACCAAGTTTGAGCTTTTTCACTCACTCTCCAGCTTGCTACAAATGCTATCTACCTAGTCTTTATGGCTGTGTACATTTCTAAATTGATGAAAATAGATCACTCAATAGGATCCAGGGGAGTTAGTCTCATAGAGTCTGCAAAAGTATTCATAGGACAGAATAGCTGTGATGCATCTGCCAAAGAAGAAAGAAGCCATCCAGCAGGAGGCAAGGTTGTGGCATGACCTCTGTCTGATGTCTCTTTTTCTGAGCTATTGATTTTCCTGTTGCAGTTGTACTCCCAGAGTTCTTAATCCTGTATTCTAATACCTCCAGATTCCTCATTTTGCTTAACCAATATAAAATTAGTAAGGAATGATGTAGTTTTCGTATGTAAGTGGCAAGCTCAAACAGTATTTCATTTTATGCTGACAACAACCTTGTACGATAGGTATTATTATTATACCCACTCTACAGATAAGAGCACTTAAGACTAGAGAGAATTGGGAACTTGCCCAGTGTTATTCCGCTGGCAAGTGGCAGGTTGTGAACCTGATTTTAGATTTATCAGACTCCAAAGCTTGGTCTATAATCTGCAATTCAGTGCTTCCTCATTATTTTGAAAGTGTAGGATTATTAGTTGAGCTCCCTGCCAGTCCTGGGAAGTAGGCTGGACAGACACAGTTATCCCAACTTGGCAGCAGAGGACAAGGAGGTTTAGGAGGGTGAATGGCTTGGCCTTGGTCACCAGGTAGCAGCTGGCAGTGAATGGAATACGGGCTTTGGTGTCAAACAGACTTGGATCTGGCGCTGTCCCTGATGTAGTGTGCACCTGTGGGAAAGTCACCTGTGTTCTCAGTGTTCTCATCTATAAAGTGGAGCTAATAACATCTCTTTTATAGAAAGCTTTTTTATGACATAATTTAGAAGCAATTTGATATAATGGTTAAAAGCGAGAACTATTGAATGAGACTGCCTATTTTAAGTGATTCTGTGCCTTTGAGAAAGGCATTTAATCCAAATCTATGTATAAAGGGTATAATAACAGTGCTTAATCCATGGGGTTCCTGCGAGATTTAAATGAAATAACTTATGTAAAACCATAAAGAAGAAGGACTCAATAAATATTAGCTGTTATCACTCTGATTTTCAAAGCAGCTCACAGCAGGCCTAGTAGGTAATAGGCAATTAACAAATACTAACCCTCCACCTCTGCCTAGTCCCCAGGTCTAGAGCGAGCAAGTTGGGAACCCGTCCTCCCTAGCTCAGTGGACAAGTAGTTCAAGGCCTTTGGGAACCAGGTAGATGAAGGCAAGAGATGCCATTTTCGAATTTAATAAACATTCAGCCACTCGCAGAGCATCTCTCCTTCCCCCTGGAAGGTTATAGGCAGTCTTTCCTCAATTACCTGTGGCTAATTTTAACACAAGCCCAGCTCTTCTCATTGTGTCCCCCACATTCACCCATGGCCTCCTCCTGGGTCCCAGGTGGGATCTGCTCAGATAATGTAAGCCCATATTAATATCAGCTCCAGCAAAACATAATTAGAAAACTAAATCAGCAGCCACAGATAGTGTTATGCTTTTCAAAGCCATATATTGAGTGTGTGGAGTGTTAGGGTTTATGTGGGTTTTTTTTTTTTTCATTTGTTTTGGCTCATTCACATCACCATTTCTCTTTATCAGCATGGAAAATCGAGAAGACGAGACATCTGTCTTGATTCCAGTGCAGAGGTTGGCAATGTAGGGCTGACAGCCCAGTCTCGCCCACTGCCTATTTCTGTAAGTCAAGATTTATTGAAACACATCCATGTACACTTCTTTCCATATTGTCTATGGCTGCTTTTGAGCTACAATGGCAGAGATGAGTAGTTGACAGAGACCAGATGGCCCCCAGAACTGAAAATATTTACTATTCTGCCCTTCCCAGAAAAAATTTGCTGACCTCTGTCCAATGTATCTGTAGAGAGGCAGCCTCCGGAATGGCCTATGAGGAGTCCTCTCCCCACCCAACACTGATAATCATCACCTGCTCCTAAGACCATCAGATGGCCGGGGCTGCCCAGCAATGGATGCTTGGCTTGCGGAATAACTTGGCAGATGAGGAGACACCTGAGCCATCGGGGCTCCATGGGGCCTTCCTGCATCACCACCCTGTGCTCATTGCTCCCAAGGGACAGGATCCCAGGGAAGACTTGCAAGACACTGCATGGTCTGGAGGTTACCTTAGAGCCCATCTGATCCATGTGGTGGGAAAAGCGCTGTGTGCTGACTATGGCCTGAGTTTCATAACTCACAGCCTCTGGGGTATGAATTTGGAGATTCATTTTTCATCAACTATAGTCAACAAAGATGGAGGTTGGTTGACAACTATTAGTGTGTTTAAGAATTCCCTGGGGAACCTGCTAAAATGCAGATTCCTGGCTATACCCAGAGAATCCCAACTGAACAACTTGGGGTGAGGCCCAGGAAGCTCTATTTTATTGGGTTGTATGGGTTTTTTTTTCAGGAAAGTATTATAATACTAGTTTTGTTGCTGTTGTTTGCTGAGGATGGTGTTCCTGACAGCTGTCAGTCCCCTCCTTCCCTTCTGACGAGCTTATAGGAAGAGTAGTTTTTCCTCTGTGATGCGGATGTGTGATGCTTGCCTTGATAAACTCACAGGGTGAGGGGCACAGGACGCCATATGTATGAAAGTGAATTGCAAACTCTAAAGTGCCATGCACACGCAAGGGATGATGATGATGCCATGTCAGTTATAAGAGGCTGCTCTCCGGATACACATAGTCCTCAGTCCTGTGATCATAATTGCTCTTTCCCATGTCTCTCAAGCCCAGTCTTGACCAGACAGGCCACTTGTCCAGTTTTCCTTCATGCTGCAGCGATTCAAGTGATTTCTGCTGCAGGAGACACCTTGTGAAATAACCGACCACTGGACATTCCCACTTGGGAGCCCTGGCAGCACCCCACACTCAGTGTGCCCAAAACCCATCGTGAAATTGGTTCCTCTCCCTCATTTCCTGGTTTCTGCTGTGACTGGATAATGTCTTGTGATATTGATGTATGTCCCTTCCCTACTCTGTCTTTTTCTCTTTTTCTTCTTCCTTCCTTCCCTTCCCCTCACCAACTCACATTCAGTTCTTGCTACAGGGAAGGAGTTGGGGTATTTTTCTGTGGGAGAGGGAAGACTATTTTATACAAAATGACTGAGGAAGGTTTCCCTGGGCAGGGGACACTGGAGGATAAATCTGAAGAGAGCATGGACATGAGCCAGGAATGCAAGCAGAACAGAGTACTCCAAGCCAAGGAGCAAGCAGGTGCCCAGACCCTCTGGTGGGGGCCTGCTTTGCATTTCTAAGGAAGAGAAAGAAGGTCAGCATGATTGAGGTGAGGAAGACAGGGCTGGTGGGCAGTGGGGTCAGAGTCCGGATCCAGTGGGCCCTTGAAGCTGCACTGGAGTCTTTGGCTTTTATTCTGAGTTATTCAGGAACTGGAGCTTACATTTTAAAAGGATCACTCTGGCTTTGTGTTACGAATCAGAATCACCTTTTTAAATCACTCTCTTGCTGTGTAGAGGCAAAGGCAGAAGCAGAGAGCCCAATTAGGAGGCTGGTTCACAGCCTAGGCAAGAGACGACTTGCTAGGACTGGGGCAGCAGTGCAGGAGGTGAGGACGGAGGGATATATTTTGAAGGTAGAGTTAATCACTTTTCGAATGATGGGCTGGATGTACAATATGAAAGAAAAAGACCGTGATGCATTCAAGATCCAGAACTTGACAATTCTGAGATGGTGATGCTTTGGGAGGGAGGAGACTCAGGGTCAGTTGGGTTTAAACTGTGTTAAGTCGGGTGTGCTTGGTGGTAAACATCCAGTGCAGATGGTGAGTAGGCAAGTCAATGAATTAGTCTGGAATTCAGGGGAGAGGTCCACACTAAAGTCAAGAGTGTATTGCATAGTACTGAGATCATATTTGACAACCTGAGTTGGATGAATGCGCTAAGCGAGTGGACATGGATAGGGAAGAGAGAACTGGAGAACTCCAGTGTGAGAGGTTGGACAGAAACAAGAAATTAACATGGGCAACTTGGAAAGAGTGGCTTGTGAGGTAAGAGAAGAATCAGAACAACGAAGTCCTGTACGTGAAGAAAATGGTTCAAAGAAAATAATTCAACAACGTAAAATGTTATTGATAGGTCAAATGAGGGCTGAGAGATGACCATTGGATATCATGTTTGACCTTGACATATATTGACAATAATCGTTTCAGTGGAAGTGTGGAAACCAAAGCCAGACTGGAAAGTGTTTTAGAGAGAATGAGAGCAGAGGATTTGGAAGCAATGAGTTCAGACAACACGAGAGAAGTTTTGCTATAAAGGGAAGCCAAAAAATGGAACCGTCTCTAGAGAGAAACATGGGATCAAAAAAGATTTTCTGCATGAAAACGTCACTGTATGTTGATGAAAATGACTTGGAAGAGGGGAACAATTGAGATGGTGGAGATGGAGCAGAAATTGCTGGAGCAAAGAGCTTAAAGAGGTGGGAGTGCTGGGTTCTGGTGCACAGTGAGAGGAGAGAGGAAAGCCCTACAGAATCAAGATAGGAACCTACTGGTTGTGGGCATGGGCTGCCCATTTTTGTATTATCCTGGGAATATTCTGAGAGCTAACAAAGTAGATCCGTGCAAGGAAGCCCAAAATACATCCCCCCAAGTAGCCACTTAATAAATGCATGAATCCACTGTTTATGATCTGTACATGCAGACAGCTTTCTGAGAAAAGTAGGTGCTACCACTCCTCAGCTTGGTTCTTCCCCTGCCTGCCTGCAGGCACTGGCCCAGGGTGGCTGTCCCAGAGTCCCCTCGGCCAGATGCCAAGACACTTCCAGATGGGTGGAGGGTCGCCAAGAGGACAGGCCCAGGATGTCAGCAAAAGACATTTAAAAACTATCACTGGAATTCTTGGATTGAAATTATGTAAACTTACTCCTCATTTGGCAATATATAAATTGAAGAAAATACCTTTATTTCTTGCCTTTTCCTGATGTTGTAAAAAGGCTCTAGCTAGGTGTTTGGAACCATTTTGTCCATCAGGATGGGAACTTCTTCCTTAGATGACAGTGACAGAAGAAGAGATCCAAACTCAGATGTCAAATATGCCCATGAGAGAGCATCAGGATGTAAACAGAAGAATCCAAGTTCACAAAAGGGAAGGGACTGTGAACGAGGCAAGGGAAGGTGGTATCCAGAGGACATGAAACTGGGATGCTGTTAAAGGGTATTGTGCTTAGGGGCCCAAGGATACCCCTCCCTCCAAACACACATGTATAACTACCTAGCTATACCCATGAAATGAGATTTATATAAAACTATGTATGTGTATATGTAAGCATTAGTAAGGGTTTGATCCATGCTTCAACACAACACTGCGATGAGCTGGTTGGGAAAGCCTGGCTAGGAATGGAAGATTCTTATTTCTCTAAGTACCAAATAATCTCAACCTAAATTAGGCTATGAGGCCTGTACTGTAAAATTCACCCTCTCACAATCCCCTACTCTAGTGCCCCAATAAGAACATATACTCTAGAGCTAACTTTAAACGTCACTGCCCAAGAGTTCCAGCAGGTTGGGCTCAAAAGCTATTTGTCTAGGCGCTACTATGTGCTAACCACTCATCTAGATGCTTAAAGCACCCAAGAGTTGGGTAGGATCTTTGCTTTCAAGGAGCTTATGGATTAGAACAGGGTGGGGACATGCAGCAGACATGTAAGCAGATAGTGACTGTCACATGGCAAGAGAGAGAATTATAGTTGGGAGGTCCTGAGAGCACAAAGGAAAGGCACTGAGGCCAGGGTGTGAGGACGAGAAGGACAGACCCACAGGTTTCAGGGAAGGCTTGCTAGAGCCAGAGATGAGCCTCACAGGGTGAGCAGGACTTAGGCAAACAAAGCCAAGTGCTGCTGGCACAGGAGTCACATGTGGGTATCCCGGTCGGCTCCACATTCTTGGAGCAGAAGCCGGAGAGGGGCAGAAGCAGGATTTGGGTTGAGGATGTCTGCTGGGGCCATGTCCCATGGCAGTCTGTGAGAAGGGCTTTATCTTTATCTAATCCTATTTGTTTTCTATCTCTGCTGTAACAAATGTACAACAAGTTTAGGGTTTAAACAATGCAAATTTACTATCTTACAGATCTGTAGGTCATAGCTCCAGCACAGGGCTCACGGGACTAAGATCAAGGTGTCATTCTGGAGGCACTAGGTTAGGATTTGTTTCTTCACTCATTTGGGCTGTTGGCAGAATCCAGTTCTTTATAGTTATAGGAAAGAGGTCCCCATTTTCTTGTTGGGCTATAAATGAAGGGTCACTCTCAGCATTTAGAGGCCACCATATTCCTTGGCATGTGGCTCTTCCTTTCCCCATCTTCAGAGCCAGCAATCTCAGGTTGAATGCCTGTTAAGTCATCCCTATGACATATCTTCTGCCTCCCTCTTCCACTCATGTGATTAAATTGGGCTCACCTAGATAATCTAGGATAATCTACCTAATTTAATGTCAACTGAATAGCAACTTTAATTCCATATGCAAACTCAATTCTCCTTTTACATGTAACCTAACATATTCTTAGGTTCTGAGCATTAGGATGCAGACATATTTGGGGAGCCATTATTTTGCCAACCACACCATACAAAGTAGAGAACCACTGACATGTTTTTAGCAGGAGCATAGTGACGTGGTCAGATCTTACTTGTAGGAAGATCACTCTGCTGGCAGTGTAGACCACGGCATGGTGGGAGACTGCATAGTGAATGCCTAGTATGATAACTAGATGAGATATAAGAAGATCTATATTAATGCAGTGACGGTTGAATGCAATAGAAGAGGTGTTTAGCAAGGTCCACTGATTGGAAGATGTAGGGAAGGGAGGGCCATAGGGGGAGGAAGTGATGGAGCTACAGCCTTGGAGAGGCTGAGAGCTGGTGATGAGAAGACCTCCATGCGGTCAGAATTGGAGAGTGATAGCAACAGTACCTTGAGGCAGGTCTGCCATCCCCAGTACACAGTTGATAAGAACAAGGCAGGACCTGGCTTGAAGGACATGGGATCCTGGTCAGTTTATCAAGGCAGGGACTCAGGAACAAAATGAAAGGTGGAAAAAGACCAAACATAGGAATGAGGTAAATCCTTAATAAAAGCACAAGTTTAGAATTGGACTGGAAGCGAGCTTATCTTGACCATGAGAGACCTGACTACTGAATCAATCTCTTCAACAGCAACAGTTTGACCCAGGAGGCTGGGATGGGGCTGAGTTTTCTGTCAAAGTCAAGTGACTTCAGCTGTAGGATTTGAAAAGCTGTAGAAGCAAAGCGCCAGCCTGTTAAACTCCTGATGTCAGTGAGGGTCAGACGGGGGGGAGGGGTGGTTGATGATTGCTTAGACCCATTGTCTCCTGGTCTCCTTCCTTCTACGTGTTCCTGAAACTATGCCACCCCTGTTTTGACTTGGGGAGGTTGTCTGACCTCCCTAGTGCGTTGTAAGGAGATGCTTCATATGTGACTGCAGATGACTTGATATTTGATGCTCTAGTACTCAGACTGCTTAGTCAGTTGTGCACCAGTGAGTCTTGTCATTGAATTACCAGACTTTCAAGGTATGCTAATGTGCTGGTATAGTTCAACTCATTTATCATCTATTCATTCATTCACTTAATAGACACTTCTTGAGTACCCCTTATGTAGCAGGTATGTACACTTTTATCACGAAATGGGTCATTTCAAATGCAGTTCTTTTTGTTGCTCAGATTAACCATATTTAATTCCATCCAGGATCTGGAACACTCATATAACTTCCCTTATAATCAATCTATATCATGAGCCTGATTTTTGTTCATGTAAGTTTTAAGATGCAACTGAAAAAGCACTGGACTTAAAGCCAAGAATCTCTGAGTTCGTTTATGAATTTGGTTAACTTCTTGCCAACTGAGAGTCTCAGGAATAAGTGATTATAGCCTCAGCCACAGGGAAATCTAGGGTGGGAAAATCCCCTTGGTGGACTCTTGTGAGGCACGAGTGGAATATTATTATTGCTACTATTATCAAATCATAGTAGCACATAGAATCTGATTTGAAGCTGAACCATGCTAGACTGACAGCCTCAGTCGTTTCCTTTGCTCCTTAACTTGTTGGTTTCTTGTGCCTGGGTGTGTTGCTAACTGAAGGTAAAGTGTGTCCCTACCAGGGGTTCTCTCTCAAATGGTAAAGTCCAAGGAGAAGTGTGTGTGTAGGAGTGGGGTGGCACAGCACTCCTCATCCTGCACAATGCCAAAGGAAGGTGCAGCAGATAGGGCCCCAGCTATGGTGTCCAGAAGCTTGAGGCCCAGTCCTGGCCTTCTTCAGGGAAACCGAGCCTCAGTTTCCTAATCTGCACAGTGAGAGATGATGGCCACTCTTGGGGTTGCTGTGAGAATAGAGTGAAATGACGTATGTGAAAATAATGGCATATATTGTGGGTAGCGGCTAGTGGGCAAGGCAAGAGGGGCTGGAGCTGCCAGTCTATACCACTCCCCTCTAGTTCTCAGCTTCAAACTCCAACAAGCATAAGGATTCGCAAGAATCGGTGCACACGCTACGTTTAACACACTGCAGCCACCCGTTTGCTCGCTGGAGAAAGGTGGAGTTTGTCTCAAAGAAACACCCCCAAAGAGGGCTGGGAGACAGAATGTTAAGCTTAATATATTTTTTACTTCTCCCAACGTGTATGGTCCACTGATATAAAACACTGTGATGACCATATAGGGAATAAATAAGACAGTATTTTGGTGGAGAGGAGTGAGTTAAACTCTGTCAATCCTGCAACATTCCCTGGGAGAAATAAGAAATTATTTCTCCTAGGTAGTTGAAGGGATATTTTTGGATGGAGACTAAGTTATTCAAAAACTGAAGCTAACTTGACGAATTCCCATCTGCTGACCAGGGTGCCTGCCCTTTTCTCACCTCCAGAGAAGTGATTTCTCATCAGAGGAGAAACCTGTCACACCTTTGAGCTGCCAAGCCATAAATCTTCTTTCCACCAACTTGCTAATAGTTTTCTTGCCACCTTCCCTGATAATCCAGAGTAATTGTTATGAAATATGGGTTTGTTCTGTCTCTCCCAGCTGCGGCCCCTCTGTCCTCTGCAGGTCCTGGGGAGAGGCAGAGGCTCCGTGTTTGTCACTGGGTGTTCATTAGAAGCACAGCAGATGCTGTTACCAAGAACGTGACATCCTGATGAAACCGGAGGCGCCACACAGCAGCCCTGAAATATGAGAGCCAATGGCCCCGCCTGCCCAAAACCTATCACCAAGTGGCCTCGGGTTTATTTAGAGCATTCTCTTTCTTGGAGAGACAGAAAGAAAACGACCCCTATTTAATCACAGGGATGAAAACATTCTTTCATGCATGCTTTTACTTATTCCAGAGAAATGTATCGAGCGTCTGAAGTCATTGAGGAGAGTTACGGGGTTAAAAGCTTGATGAAAATGAGCAACCTGATGTATACTCATACATCTTCTGGAAGTAATAATTAACTAAAATTAACTGAAAGGATATTTTCTCTGGGAATAATATGGGGAGACACTGGGCTGGGAGCAAGTCAGTAAATGTGGCTTTAAGTGTCTCCTGTTCCTTATGAAGAATGCAGTCGGCTAAGTGGCCGTGGGATTTTGCCTTCCCAATACAAGCTCCTGCCAGATCTTGGAAAGCCCTGAGTAAGACTTGCCAAGCCTCTTAAACTCCCTACATGGATCCTGAAAATTTAACATGGTTACCTTAGTGGTTGCAAAAATTGTCTTTTAAAGCCTCATTTCCATGATATACATCTGGATGCAGGGTCCAGTTTCTTGGCATGCATCTCAATGCTATATTGCCACATTGCCCACAAGTTCTCTAATGGTGAGTTGGCATCACAGATGCACAATTGCCATGCAACTCTGCAGAGATGAACAGGCAGTGGACATATGCAGTTAATTATTACAAGGCCTTAGTGGGGCCATTTGTGGCAGATGAATGTAAAACCTTGCAAAGCACCTACAATTGCTACACACTGTGCTAATCGCTGGGAATATAAAGTTGAGGACAAATCCATGCCCCAGAAGCTCAAATAAAAAGGGGTTTGTAAACTTCAACTGACTTTAAAAAAAGAAACATCCTTAGCAGATCCAGCCCCGGTCTTAGCTCATGGATCCACTGGCTACACATGCATCTCGTTCTTGGCTGCCGATCACCCAGTAACTGAAAGCTGGCAAGTTAGGATCTGATAGGATTAGTTTAACAATTGCCTGAAGAAGGATAGCTGTATTACAGTTAAAAACCTAACAATTTAATTCCAAATTTCATAGTTTACTATAGGGAGTATATTGAGTCAAGTGGCCCAACACTAAATTAATTTTAAATTTCAGGTGCCCATTCCTGAGAAAGTGCCAATGCTTGAATTAACCAATTGAAATTTACAGAGCTCCTCCCCTGTACCAGACATTGGGCTAAGAGCTTTATGGGAATTACCATGTTTAATGCATAACCCTCTGAAGTAAATACTATCATTATTTCCCATTTTATAGACGAAAAAAGTAAGTTCCAAGGCAGAACTCAAGCCCAGGACTTGTGGCATCAGCCTCCCACTCTAATGCTCGCAATAAAATATTTCCTGGTGCAAGATTTATTTGGCCACATTACATCTTTACTTGATGAGTGCTAACACGTTCTGGATGGCTTTGGTACACGTACACAGTTTATTCAGCAGTGTAGAGGGCTGGGGTGGGAGAGACAGATGGCAGGACATAAGGACAGCATTAGCAGAGAAATACAAGGGTAATTCTCAGATCTTACTTTGGTCTTTGACATTTTTTTGTGTACATTGCTATCGAACAGAATTGGAAACCCAAATCTCCTCTCCTATCCTTGTGATGAACAAAGATAAAAGCTTTGAAAACCTGCAAAAAATAGTAGGAGAAATAAGATATAAAGTAGGGATTCTACCCCCAAATTGTAGGTGGTTAAACATGTTCCCATTCTAGCAGCTTTCTTACCTTTACAGCTGATGTTTTCTCCATCCAGATCACCCATTTCATCCCTTTCTGCCTTTCCCCACCTGGACAATTCCTGCTCATTCTTCAAGATTCAGCCTAAGGGTGACATCCTCCAAAAAGCCATCCATAAATCCTATACTTAATCAAATAGCCCTTCTTTTTTCCCCTGTCATAATATCATTATAATTGTCTACGTGCTTTGCTGCATTGCACATCGGGCTATGAATCCCTTTAACATGAAGACTGTGTTTTACTCCTGTTTATATACTTAACATGAAACATAATGGCAAATATATAGCAGATGCTTAATGAGTGAATGAATGAATGAATGAATGAATATATTCTGACTTTGACCAGGTGGGTTTGCCCTGTTCATAACCAGTATAGTTTACCTGCTTAAACTTAGGTATCAGTCACTTGGTTGTAGCATAAAACACATTTACCCTCACAACTGGGAAGGGAACTCATCATTTAGCAGAAATTTAAACCTAGAAGACATAACAAAGATAAGCTAGTTCAGTCTCTTCTCCTAGTTAAAGAAACAGAGGCCAAGTGGATTGAAGAGCTCTCCCCAAGGTCTCCCAGAGGAATGTAACCTAGAATTTCTGGCTACTGAGAGAGTTCTCTCCCAGTGGAGGGTTCTGAGTACACTGCCCTGTAAGGATGACATGTTCTTCCCAGTGGACAATGAGGAGATCCTCGAAGTAATAGATGGAAAGTTACAAATGAAAAGTGAATTTATTTTCCCACATATTGTTGAAAACAACTCACAGAGTCTCTTGTCCCTCACAGCTCTCAACCAGTAGTCCTGAAACATGTTTCAAAAATTCAATCATTCCAGGGTATTCTTTGTTTTTTCTCAAATAATTTTGTGCACAAAAGACATTTAAAAAGTGTTAGAGACAGTTTCTCATCTCTGAATGGACAGTCAAGGACATCTGCCATAAAGAAAATTCTCATTTCAGCCAGAAGGCTGACTTCCAATAAATCTACTGAAAGGAATAAAGTGGCTGTTCTTCCTTTTGGTAAAATACCCTCAGAGCTCACAAAGTATTTTGTTGATAGAAATGTTAGCAAGCAATCACAGCCAGGCAGCCTGAAGCCAATGAAACATAGCATAAGACCAACCAGTCACTAAGAAATTAAGACATCACTTAAGTGGGCACTAGTTAAGTCTAGTGTGGTCTGCCCAACATTTTGACAGAGACACGGTTGGTGCATTGGAATAAATAAGGGCTATGGAAGTGGAAAGATCTGTTTAAGTCCAGCTCTATCATGTGTTAACTCTGTGACCTTTCTCAAGAGATTTAATCCTCTTAGCCACATCCATTCATTCAAGAAATATTTAATGAGCATCTGTTTGGTGCAGGCTTTATCCTAGGCACTCAGTGAGCAGCAGTAAGAAAAAAAGTTAAAGAAAAACACTACTTTCATCAAGCTTACATTTTCATAGGAGAGACTTTGGAAGAAAAACAAACATACACACAAATAGGAAATATATGTTATTTGGTGATTAGTATTATATTATGGGGGAACATACAGTTGGGGCAGAGAGAGTGCTGTGAAGAAAGCAATTTTAAATAGAGTGATCAGGGAAGGTATCGTTGAGAAAGTAACATTGGAAAGAAGGTTGAAGCAGTGAAAAAATGAATTAGGTAGACATGTATATGGAGATAGAGGGCTCCAGGAAGAGAGATAAGGCAAGTTCACAGGCCCTGGGTGGGTTGCATGGTGTGTTCAAAGATCAGCACGAAGTCTGTGTGTCTAGGGCATTGGAAGCGATGGAGAGATTAATAAGAGATGAGCTTACAGAAGTATAGAAGAGGGGAGGCAGAGGACTAGAACTTGTATGATCTTGTAAGCCATTCACAGGTCATTGGCTTTTTTATCTGAGTGAATAGAAGCTGGTGGAGAGTTTTGAGCCGAGGAGTGGAGTAGTCTGGCCCCAAGCTTTAAAAGATCTCACTGTATTGAGAACAGACTACAGGAGCGAAGGGATGGAAGCATACAGGACTGGTAGGAGGCTACTGAAATGACCCATACAAAAGAGTATGGCAGCTTGACCAGATGGGAAGCCATGGATAAAGGTGGTCAAATTCCGGATATATTTAAGGGCAGTGCCATTAGAATTTGCTGATAGAATGGATGTTGGGTGGGTGTAAAGGAAAGATACACTAAGAATAAGTTCAAGGCTTTTGTCCTGAGCAATCGGAAGGATGGACTTGTTATTAACGAAGATGAAAAAAACTGCAAGAGAAACAAGTTAGTCAAGAAAAGTAGGTGTTTGGTTTTGGATCTCTCAAGTTTGGGATGCCCACTAAACATCTGAGAAAAAGAGACTAGTTAGGCCATTGGGTCCACCTTGCAGGGGAGAGGTCTAGATTGTAGATTTAAATCTCTCGGTAGATGTCTTTTTAAAGCTCTGAGAGAGAATGAGATCACGCATAGAGGAGAGCTCATCCAGGGACTGAGGCTTTAGGTGCTCACAGTTAAGAGGTAGGTAATAAAAACAGACAATGCTTATGCAGTACTTACCATGTCCCAGGCCCTGTTCAAAGTGCTTTCATATATTAATTCATTTAAAATCTTCACAGCAACCCCACAGGGTAAGAACTATTATTATCCTTATTTTCCAGATGAGGAAACTCAGGAAAACAGGGAAAGTAACTTTCCCAGGGTCATACACCTAATGAGTTGTGTAGCCAAAATTCCAACCCAGGCTTTCTGGTGGGCAAGAGGGCTTCTAACCCCTTTCCATGTAACTAGAAAGAGGTGCTTCCAACAGGGGAGACTGAGAGGGGACAGCCAGTGAGATACAAGGAAAGCCAGGGCAGCGTGGGGTCCCGAGAGCCAACCGAAGAAAGTGTTTCAAGCAGGAGGGGCGTGATCACCTGTGTCAAATGATGCTGGCAGGTCAAAAAAGATGAGGACTGGCAATAGCAATGTAGAGACCGTCAATGACTTTGACAAGAGCAGTTTGGTTGTTTCATCCGTAAAAGCTGGATGAAACTGAGTTCTAGAGAGAAAGGGAGTCTCTAAATGACAATGAGTTTTGATCACTCTTGAGTGGATTTTTGATATGCAGGGAAATATATATAAATGGGCAGGAGCTGTAGGTAGATCTGAAATCAGCTGAAGTTCCTTTTAAAGACAGGAGAACAAATTGCATAAAGCTGTTGAGAATGACCCAGTGTAGAAGGAAATATTGTAGCAGTGATGTCCTTGAGCGGTCAAGAGGTGGCCTTAGATGTGGAAAATGACAATTCATCCACAGTGAGGGGAGGGAAGCAGGGTCTACAGGCACAGCTGCTGGTGGCTGGGCAAATGCGGTAGTAGAACTCCATGAACATTCTCTTCAGTTGTTTCAGTTCCTATGCTTTAACTTTCTCATCCATAAATTGGGGATTATGATATCTTTCTCCCAAGGTGGTCATGAGGATTGAATAAGACAACACAGGTAAAAAGCTGGTGTGATGCCTGGTACAACCTGTGAGTTCACATTATAGGAATTCCTTCATCTTCCTCCTTGTTGGTTATTATTATTAATTACTAACATTTATCGAGCACTTACAATGTAGCAGACACCGTGCCAAGTATTTGGCATACATTGCTCAGAAAATGGTATTTTTATGTTTGTGGGATCTCACTGGGGCTCTCCAAGCTCTCAGTGTGTAATTTGGTTGACTGATTACTTCTTTTCCTCTTCAGTCTGTGCTTCGTATCTTAAATTCCCTTCATAGATATGATATCCCTTCCTATCAGCTGTGTGGGAGAAGACTTTATCAGCAGCTTCTCTGATCTAGATTATTACCATGTATTCATTCACCCTGATTCATTGAGAGAACAGCATCTGGGACACAGAAGCATATTTTCTATGTAATGTGCTTTGCGGGACGTGGCAGAGCTTGGTAGACCAGGGTGAGCCATTTGCCAGCCCTGGGTCTAGTTTATGTTGGCTCCAAGGAGATGACCTTAACCTGGTAGGAATCCCTCAAAATAGCAACAGGCATGGCACAAGCTTTCTTCTTCTACTTTTGAGGTAGTGGGAGGAGGGAAAGGAGTCAGCACAGACCCGCCCCTGAACATCGATGTTCTCAACTGGGAAAAGAGAAGTCAGGTTGAAAGTGCCTCAGAGGTCCACTCAGGAATTAACATTCTGGATTTTGTCATCACTCGAACACACCCTCTTTTCCCTTTTGAAGTAAATACAGATTTCTCTACTGAGGGTCCCCTTCAAAAGCTGTTAGTCATGAGAAACCTAAATGAAGACCTTCGGTGACAACAGATTCCCATTCTGCTCTTACAAGTTTGTTTCTAAAGGAAAGAAGTCGGTGTCTTCTTTTTGCTGAGCAATGTTGATCAATCTGTGCCTCTGTTTCCCATATATGGAAATTGGACATCCCAGAATTCTTACATTCTTGAGACCTGGAATGTAGGACTTCCCCACATATGTAAAGTATCATAATCTGTTTCCTCTGAGGAAGCAATTAATTAAGGCTCACATGATGGACCATTGGAACGATCCTGACATATATTACAACTACAGGTCTTTCATTAAGAGATGAAGAGTCTCCAAAGTGAACCAACACTGCTGCAGTGTCTGGAGGATCTTCAGATCTCATACAGGGTGCCTATTATATAATATGCATTGAATGCTATCATTTATATATACAATCTCACTTACTTCTTGCCGCTCTCCTATGGCATAAGTATTATTATCCCTAATACACAAGTAAAGAAAGAGAATTAGAGAGGATAAAGGCTTTGCCCAAAATCACACAAATAATAAGTGATGGAGTTCACATTTCAACCTGTCTACTTAAATGTATGTAAGTCTTAGCCTACCTAAAAGCCTTTAACTTTAACCACCAAATGATATTACTTCCTTATTGAATTCAACAATGTTGAACATGTCCAAGGGTTGCAGACTCATTCTATGACACTATGCTTTGCAATGTCCATATGGTTTTACGTGGAGTCATTCTGGAAGCTATAAGTTCATAAATAAGGTCTCTTCTACTTGGTTAGACTCACAGTGCCCGTGGTAGACAGATGATCTACGGCTTTGTATGGTATCATTGTAAGCTAATGTGTTGCTTCATAGTCTTGGGTTGCCATCCCCTGGAGTGTTTTGATGCGATCAGTTGTCAGTTTCAGGTCTGTTGTTTCTCTCACCAGAAGCCCAGCCGGTGGAAGCTAACAGCCCTAAAGCCCTGCCTGTGTTAGGGGAGCTATCGAAGTCGGATAATGACATAAACGAGTCGGTGTTCATCTGGGGAATCTCAGACAAAGCAGCCCAGAGGAAAACCATCTCTGTCGATGAAGGTTTGTTTCATTTGCAACAGGAAAAGCAGCAGCAGCAGCAGCAGCAGCAGCGACTGGAGCCCGTGCACAAGCTGGGAAGAGGTAAAGGGAGGCTGAGACTGCCGCATGTGAGTAGCATTTTATGATTTCCTTGCAGCTGGGAAAGGAATGCTGGGGAGGGGGCTTGGCTGTGAGGTGGGCGTGCAAGTGGGTTGAGGCTGGGAGAGGGGATTTACACAATTAACAAGTGCATTTAAAATCTACCCTCCTCTTCCAAAGGAGGCACAGGAGTGTGCCCACAAGCACTTGCATTTTCTCCACTGATGGTAAAAAATGTAAACAGCTGTTTGGGAATATCTTCTTTTTGTTTTTGTGCTTTTATTTCTTCTTCATCCTTAAAAGCGGGCTGCGTGGCAGAAAGACACCTCAGCCCAGAAGAGCTTTTCCAAGCGAAAGAACTCCCCGGAGGGTTTCTTTCCCAAGTTTCTTTTGCAGATGTGTGGATCTCTGTTTCTTTCCCATCACGCTCCTTAATCTGGAGGGGCATTTACAGCCTTCTATTTGCAAAGGGGCCAGGGTGACTTTTGTGTCTCCGGTTCTCAGCTCGAGTTGTCTGTAGTAAACAGCACCAAATCCAACCTGATTTAACCTCTCAGTTTTCACCACTAAAAGAGTTCAATAAGCACAGTCCGGGCATGAGAAAGCATCGGTTGCGTTTTATCCGTCCTCCCAGCCCAAGGGGTAATAAGTAGGTCTCTCAGCATTGACACTGTTTTTAACTTCGGGGAAGTTTTCTTTTCCTTTCTTTCTTTCTTTTTTTTTAATCAAGCCCTGGAATTTGCAATCAGTGAACATTGGATAGGTTGAAGTTGGAAAGGGACAGGGAAAATGATTTTGCTTTAGAGCACTTTTGCAGCCAGCAGCAGGTTGTCGTGGCAAAGTGAGCTCGTATATACCATTGGGTAATGGTTGTTACTGAGGCTAAATAATGCGCTGCACAAATATGTACCTGGTCACAAACCTGCTTACATTCTGGTTGTCTGAAGACTCAGAAATTCCCACCCCCTGCCCTCTTCCTTCCTTTCTTTCTTTAGAGGCTTTGATGTTGCGGGGCATGTCATACTGAGTGTTCAGAGACTTGGGCATCTGCAGGAAGTGCATCCTAGTTCACATGCTCCAGGGGGAGGGGGGAAAGGAGGAGAAAGAGGCAACGCGGGCAGGGTGCTTCGCTTTTCCTAAGCGCTGGCTTTGAGCAGCTGTGCATAATGAGAGTGTAAGAGTCTGAGGCACTCTGCGCTGGGACTCGGCCAGGGGTGGCGCAGTCAGCCGGATGCTCGGGTGCATAAATGAATGCTGTTTTGCAAGGAGGGTCAGGGCTGCAGCTTCCAAGTTACCATAGACCATGCAGTGAAATACTAACCATGGGATGGGCACTGGGGAGAGAAAAGAACCCTTTGTCTTCTACAAGGAGTTCTTTCATGGAGGCAATTCTCTCCAACCTTTCTCTTACCACAACACACCAGGGTAAACAGATAAGGCTGCTCAAAGCGGGGAATGAGTGGACAGAGGGCTCCAGTAGCCATCCAACTGGACAGGGTTCAGTATTCGGGGCCATCACGATATCCAGACCCAGCCATGGCACAGTGGTGTGTCTTGGCACACAGGTTGAGAAATCTAATTTAAGCAACCCAGGGAAAGCCAAAGAAGTGGGGCAAGATGAATGATCTGGTGCCTGTGCTTTGTTATTGTTTGTTTCTTACCATTACTGGTAGCAATGCATTGCAAAAACATTACAAAGTGTTTGTTTTACGCCTTCTCCCAATCTCACCTTGTTAGCACCTCGTTTTCCCTTTGCCCTCTCCCAGTCTTTGTCTCTGTATGCATTTTTGACACAGTTGTAACCACAGCCTAGATATACTTATTTGTTTTGCTTTGTTCCCCAATATTATTCTGTAATACTTTCCCGTATCTCAGTACAACTTCATATAGATTGTTAATTGTGGCTGGATTAAATGAATTAATCCCTGATACGGATATGCCATAATCTCTTTAGCAATTGTTAGATTTCTTCAAATTGCTTCTAGTTTTTTTCAAAATTGTACATGCCACTTATAGACATTTCTGTGTCCAATGCTTTTTCACTTCCTTTTTTAAAAAATTGGGGGAAGGAGATTAATTTTCAACATTGCTATGACTGAGGTAAAATATATGACTATTTTTGTGGCTTTTTATGCCTATTACCACACTCTTCTCTGAAAAGCATTTCCATCGTCCCAAACTATCAGCAATATGGTCTAGATTAACACCAATTTATCCAGAGCCCTGTGCACATTAGATTCTTTAGGTATTTTTTTTCTCCCTAAATTAGAAGTCATAAAAAGGTGTTGGTCTTTTTTTTTTTAAAGCTGGCTGTGGAGTCCTCGTGAGCCAGGAGGTATCATCCTTCAAGGATGAGGCTGCAGCTGCCCGGGTTCCCCCACCGTGTCCACAACAGGCGTGAGGACAGCTAGCATGGCAGCCCCCAGTCTCTGTCTCTGTAAGGGGTGAAGAAAGGAAGGGTAGAAGGTCTTCGTCATGCACCAGGACACCTGAGAAATGTGACCAAGGCTTTCAGTGGGGACAGGCCGACTAGAATTATTTCCAAGCCCTGAGGTTCAATCCCCGCAGACTCCTTGAGCCCATCTGTTTTCCTCCCCTCCCCTGACAGAGCCGGCTCAGAGGTAAACTCACTTCTTGGGCAGGATTTGAGGCTGAGGCCTGGCAGAGTGGGGCTTGGGCCCTTCGGAAGGTGAGGACTAGCAAAGCTTATTAAGAGAAAAAGAAAAGGAGCCTGTTTTATGGTCTCCACTGCCCTGTAAAGCTCTCCCAAGTGCATGTGCTTAAATGGCGGAGGGCAGGCAGGGCGCAGGGGTCTCTGAATGCCAGCCTCCACCAAGTAAGAGTTCTAGAATACTTCTTTTTCAGTTTCTACCTCCTGTGAGGACAATTTTATCAACCATTTATTTTTTCTTTTATTTCCTCTTCCCCTGTATCTCATGAGTTTGGAGATTAATCTGTGCTTTCTTGACCTCCTATGTAGCTCACTATAAATTGCTTCAGTGCTAATCTCTTTTGTTCATTCAATAATGATTTGTGCAAAGGCCGGCAGTGCCCACTGGGAGCCACACGGCGGCTCGGCATTCATTTGCCCACCCTGACCTACGCAAGCAGGAAATTACAGCGTCTCAGGAGCAAGATTTTCTCACCGTGTATAAGAGGGTCTGATAAATGCGGGGTTTTTTAGAAGCTTTATCGACTTTTTTAGTCTGTGAGGGCTCATTGGAAGAAGTGCTGCTGTGCAGAACTGGGGACCCCGGAAGCTGGACTCTGATCTGGGTCTGAATTCGAGGGGAGGTGGAAGGGCAACGATTCGAGAAGGAAAGGAAGCCTGATGCTCTTGTAAAGGCTGTGCAGACCCAGAGAAATGATGTGCTTGTGGCCTGCCAAAAAGAATAAGCTTTGTCCACTAAGGAGAGGATAAGAGGCTTTTAAATTACAGCACTTAAGCAAGACGTTAGGAAGGACTTCCCACATGATAACACTCCTCCATCTTTATTGTAGTGTTGGTTTGAGGTCTAGCTTTCCTACAAGATTATGCTCCGGGAGGGGAAGTATGGTTTCTGCTTTATTCACGGCCACATCCCCAATCTTTCACCTAATCGTAACATCTTCCTCTTACCTGGGGTTTGCTGAGCGCTAGGCCATGTTTTTAGTGTTCTATCTACATCAGCAGTCCCCAGCTTTTTTGGCACCAGGGACTGGTTTCATGGAAGACAATTTTTCCACGGACAGTGGGTTGGGGGTGGGTGGAGGCGGAGCTCAAGCGGTGATGGGAGCAATGGGGAGCAGCCGTAAATACATATGAAGCTTTTCGCTGGCTCACCTGCTGCTCACCTCCTGTTTTGTGTCCCCCCCCCGCAAGTTTCATGGAACAGAAAAGACAATTTTTCCATGGACGGAGGGGGTGGGAGCAGAGCTCTGTGGCCTGGTCCGTAACAGATCTACATTATTTCAGTTTATCCTCATAACAACTCTATTTGCTTTATACTATTGTTCTTTCCCCTTTACAGATTTGAAAATTCAGAAACAAGGAGGTTATGCTGGAGAGTAGATGGGGTCTTATGTATGTGAGCCAGGAGATAAGGAGGAGGCACTGAGGAAGAGAAAGGAGTGTCATGCCCTTTGGTAGTGGCAGGACCGCAGTTTGAACCCAGGCAGTCTAGCGCCAGAGTCTGTGTTCTGGATCACTTGACCACAACTCATTTAGCATTGGAGAGGGGATGATCACAAGTGTAAAAGAACACTGAAACACTACTGTGCAGCTAAAACTTACCAGTACTCATAATAATAATGGCAATGATGGTGATATTTATCACGATAGTGAATAGCACTATTTGCTCTGTGCCAGATACTTTTTACAGAAGCGTTGTGCATGCATTTTGATTTAATCCTGACAATAGCCATAAAAGATAGCCACCATCCTTATCTCTGTTTCACCAACAAAATAACTCACGTTCTGGGACGTTATGCAACGTGTCCCAGGTCACAGAGCTAGTGAGTCTGACTCTGATGTCTACGGCAGGTGTACCCTGATGACATTGTGGGTTCAGTTCCAGACCACCACAATGAAGTGAATATTGCAATAAAGCAGTTCATGTGAATTTCTTTGATTTCCTGGTGCACATAAAAGTTATGTTTACACTATATTGCAGTCTATTAAGTGTTCAGTATCATTATGTCTAAAAAACAATGCACATACCTTGATTTAAAAATACTTTATTTCTTAAAAATGCTAACAGTCGCTGAGCCCTCAGTGAGCCATGATCTTTTTGCTGGTGGAGGGTCTTGCCTTGATGTTGATGGCTGCTGACTGGTCAGGTTGCTGGTGGTTGGGGTGGCTGTGGCAATTTCTTAAAATAAGACAACAATGACGTTTTATGCATCAATTGACTCTTTCACGAAAAATTTATGTGATGCTGTTTGATAGTATTTGGCTCACGGAAGAACTTCTTTCAAAATCTGAATCAGCCCTCTCAAACTCTAATGCTGCTTTATCAAAAAAATTTAGGTAATATTCTAAATCCTTCATTGTCATTTCAACAACGTTCACGGCATCTTCACCGGGAGTAGGTGCCATCTCAAGAAACCACCTTCTTTTCTTATCCGTAAGAAGCAACTCCTCATCTGCTCAATTTCCATCATGAGATTGCAGCAATTCAGTCACACCTTCAGGCTCCACTTCTAATTCTAGTTCTCTTGCTGTTTCCAGCACGTCTGAGGTTACTTCCTCCTCCGAAGGCTTGAATCCCTCAAAGTTATACATGAGGACTGGAATCAACTTCTTCCAAACTCTCGCTAATATCGATAGTTTGACCTCCTCCCATGAATCACGAATGTTCTTAATGGCCTCTGGAATGGTGAATCCTTTCCAGAAGGTTTTCAATTTACTTTGCAGAGATCCATCAGAGGAATCACTATTTATGGCAGCTATAGCTGTACAAAATGTCTTTCTCGAATAATAAGACTTGAAAGTTGAAATTACTCCTTAATCTATAGACTACAGAATAGGTATTGTTTTAGCAGTCATGAAAACAGCATTAATCTCGGTGTACATCTCCATCAAAGCTTTTGGGTGACTAAGAACATTGTCAATGAGCAGTAATATTTTGAAAGTAATCTATTTTTTCTGAGCAGTAGGTTTCAACACTGGGCTTGAAGTATTCAGTACACCATGCTGTAAACAGATGTGCCATCATCCAGACTTTATTGTTCCATTTATAGAGCAGAAGCAGAGTAGATTTAGCATAATTTTTAAGGGACCTAGGATTTTCAGAATGGCCAAGGAACACTGACTTCAACTTAAAGTCACCAGCTGCATTAGTCTGTAGCAAGAGAGTCAGTCTGTCCTTTGAAGCTTTGAAGCCAGGTGTTGACTTCTCCTCTCTAGCTATGAAAATCCTAGATGGCATCTGCTTCCAAGAGAAGGCTGTTTCATCTACATTGAAAATACGGTATTTAGTGTAGCCACATTCGTCAGTGATCTTAGCTAGATCTTCTGGATAATTTGCTACAGCTTCTACATCAACACTTGGTGCTTGATCTTGCACTTTTATGTTACGGAAGCAGATTCTTTCCTTAAACCTCGTGAACCAATCTCTGCTGGCTTCCAACTTTTCTTCTGAAACTTCTTCTCCCCTCTCAACCTTCACAGAATTGAAGAGAGTGAGGGCCTTGCTCTGGATTAGGCTTTGGCTTATGGGGATGTTGTGGCTGGTTTGATTTTGTGTCCAGACCACTGAAGCTTTCTCCATATCAGCAATAAAGCTGTTTCGCTTTCTTATCATTTCTGTGTTCACTAGAATAACACTTTTAAATTTCTTCAAGAAACTTTTCCTTTACATTCCCAACTTGGCTTACAGTTTGGCACAAGAGGCTTAGCCTTTGCTTGTCTCAGCTTTCAGCATGCCTTCCTCACTAAGCTTGATCATCTCTAGCTTTTGGTTTAAAGTGAGAGACATGTAACTCTTCATTTCAGTTGAACACTTGGAGGCCATTGTAGGGTTATTAATTGGCCTAATTTCAATTTTCTTGTGTCTCAGGGAATAGGGAGGCCCAAAGACAGAGTTAGAGACAGAGGGATGGCTGGTCAGTGGTGCAATCAGAACGCACACAACACTTACCTATTTGGTTTTCTGTCTTACATAGGTGACGTTTGTAGTGCCCCAAGACAATTACAACAGTGGCATCAAAGATCAGTGATCACAGGTCACCATGGTAGATATACTAACAATGAAAAAGTTTGAAATAGTGTAAGAATTACCAAAATGTAATACAGGCACATGAAGTGAGCACATGCTGTTGGGAAAATGGCACCAGTAGACTTTCTGGATGCAAAGTTGCCACAGACCTTCAATTTGTAGATAACACAATATCTGCAAAGCGCAATAAAGCAACACACGATAAAATGAGGTATGCCCGTACCTATGTCTGTACCTCACTGACATACCAACAGGTTACAGCTAGAACAAAGGCCAGAACAGTAACAAGAAAGGATTTGCCTGGGACTGTGGAGGTGGCTTAGTGGCCTCTTCTGATCTCTTTCAATTTAGAATTCTGGGATGACTTTTAAATCACCCTCTCATTGTGTTGCACAAAATATGGAGATCTCAGCCCATTCTTGGAACTGCCTCAAAGGCAAATTCCTAAAGAAAGAAGGCATTAAAAAAAAAAAGTCACCATTAGGCAAGTCATTGGTGCACTTGTAAGAAAAAGAAGAATCCCAGCTAAGCACTTGCCTCTGTTCAGTGCTCTGAACTTGGGCTGTCGGCATGATAGACATTAGTAGCCACATGTGGCAGTTGAGCACTTGAATTGTGGCAGTCCGAATTGAGATGTGCCACAATGTGAAAATACCCACCAGATTTCAATCGACAGCTTAGTATGAAAAGTGTGGGCTATCTCAATAGGTTTCTATTGATTGCATATTAAAACAATAATCTTGTGGATGTAATGGTTAAATAAAATATATTATTAAAATTAATTTTACCTGATTTTTAAAAAATTTTTTTAAAAAATCATTGTAAAATACATATAACATGACATGTATCATCTTAACCACTATTAGGTGCACAGGTCAGCAGCGTTTCGTACATTCACGTTGCTGCGCAACCAATCTCCAGAACACTTTTCATCTTGCAAAAGGAAACTCTGTACCTGTTAAACACAATTCCTCCCTCTCCCCAGCCCCTGGAAACCACCATTCCACTTTGTGTGAATTTGACTATTCTAAATACCTCACAAGAGTGGAATCATACAGTGTCCGTCTTTTTGTAATTGGCTTATTCCACTTAGCCTAATGTTGTCTAGGTTCATCCATTTGTAGCATGTGTCAAAATGTCCTACCTTTTTAAGGTTGAATGATATTCCATTATATGTATATACCACATTTTGTTTATCCATTCATCCACCCATGGACATTTGGACTGCGTCCACCTTTTTCTCCTTTTTTTAATGTGGCTACTGTAATATTTAAAATTGGATTTGTGCCTCATATTTATGGTTTACATTGTATCTTTATTGGACAGCACTGCTCCAGGATTTTCTCTCTTCCTTGATGTTTTCTTTTCGTGATGACCCTCCTCCTCACTCCCATACATAAGGCCTCAACTACCCTTCACCAGATCTTAGTTTGCCCTCTCCTCTTCCCTTTCCCTAAGACTGAGCCAAGAATCTTAGCTCTGATCAATCATTCCCTTTCCTAAGGATCTGTGAAAGGCTGTCACACTGAGCTAAGTTTTCTGTAATTGAATGAAACTGTGACATTTCTCAAGGGGAATATCCCTTTTTTCCATAATACATAAGTAGAAGGACTAATAAATTTGGATTGAGAAGGAAAAGCTTTTGAAATAATTTGATTTTTTTTTTTTAAAGTCAACAGTTTTTTCCAGCTCGCCGGCTGCGAGTAAATTTTATTAACCAGCAGTCAGGGAAGAGTGAAAAACCAATAAAGCATAAATTCAAAGCAGAGATCCGACACCAGCTTCTCATTTCTGAAATACTGTTTTCCTGGACACAGCTGGGGATCTAGAGATTCAAGGCATTGGAATGTGGTCGCCATCTTTGGAATTTTCTTATCACTTCCAGGATAAAACCCCAAAGCCTTAGTGTGGCTTCCAAGGCCTTTCAGCTCTTCAAGTTCCTCTCCCACCACTCCCCACAGACATTGCAACAGGAAGGTAAAAGTATTCCATATTAGTCCCCAACTGGCAGTGCCCTCCCAGGTCCCAGCCTTCATAAGTCTCTTTCCTCAGTCTGGGAGGTCCCACCCTACCTGTCTGCACCTGGTGAAACCTTACTTGTTCATGAGAACATAGTTCCAAGGTCATGCCCTCTACAAAACAACTCTTGACCCCAGCATCCATTGAGGCCCAGCAGGAAACAGATGTCACCCTCCGATCAGTGGTTAAAAGGAGTCGAATGATGGGGCTATTTACAAAGGTATAAAGACATGGGCAGTGTTAAGGGAAACCAAGATGGAATGGCCCAAGGCAGCTGCTGGAAGCAGAAAGCAGGAAGAAGTTGCTGAGACAAGATCAGACTCATCAGAGAGACCTCTAGGCAGAGGGGTGGCCTCATTAGAGTGGTGCTGCCCCTGCCAACCTGCCGTGTGACAAGAAGGAAGGTCTCTCTCTTTCACCTTCTCACGTCCTGCCTTGGTCTCCCATGGACCGAAGCCATCTGGAAGCCAGAAGACATGAGTGCCCCCAGAGGACGTAGTTCGTATAGGTCACCACCTGGAGCGCAGAGAACAGAGTGGGTGGAAGAGAACAGAGGGTGGATCCAGAGGAGTAAGCAGAGACTACCTAGCAAGCCCCTACCCTATCTCCAGAAATACTCCCTCCCCAAGACTCCTGAGCAGTATCGTTTACACTGCAAGACAATCCTTATGATACTGTATTCTCATTGAAATGCCTTTCCTCAACTACACATGAGACAATGAGCTTTCTGAAGCTCACACTCCTTCCTCTTATCCATACATATATTCCTAACACCTAGAAAAATACCTGGTAGGTAATAGGTATTAAATAAATATGGAGTGAATGAATGCGCTTCTGTATCACATATTTCTTTCTAAGGCTCTCTTTGGAATCTAGATAACCTGTAGTGATTCTAGAATGGGAATTTCTCAATGAATTGGACATTAAGAATTAAAATCCCCCTTCTCCGAATCCCAGCTAGGGAACTAAAATGAATCAAATGGGTGATTCTTAGTGTCTCATTATGCTGTACTTGGTAGCACATTAAGTCATGAGGAACTGAGGAACTTGAACTTAACTGGTAAGAATCAGAAATAAATTAGACCAAACGTGAAAATAAGTGTACAGGGGCTCAAGAGAAATTAAACAATTGTTTGAATAAAAATCAGGCAGCAGAAGTCATATATATATATGTCTCATATCAGAGTGGCAAAGCAGAAACGAGCTGGGCCCATATGTGTCTCATATATGTATGATATCTTGTGCCTTTTCTTCATGGCCCCTTTAATTAACCTTTTCATAAAAACTTATGTGGTTTGGAGAGAGAGACTAGGGGATTTAATGCTTTGACGCTACACTGGCTGGGATGGAGAGTTAGGGGCACAGTGGGAAATGTCAGCTCCGGCAATGGAAAGCAGAGGCTGCAGGACACTGGACTGTGACTGTAAAGGGTACATTTAAGGCTGAGGTTGACAGCCATAGTTGTTCCAGGGACAAGGTTTTGTTGTGCCAACTAGACTAGCCTCTTAATCAAACCAATGAGTGAGGACACATCTCTGAATGTGTCAGTGGGTGTTGGATTCGTTCACTCTACTGAGTCAATGTTTGCCCTGGAGTCTGGAGGGTCTATTAGTTTCCTAGCACTGTCGTAACAGTGGTGGACAGTGCTAGGAACTGGGTGGTTTAAGAAGCAGAAATTTATTATCTCACAATTCTGGAGGCCAGAATCTGGAAATGAAGGTGTGGGCAGGACTGTGCTTCCTCTAGGGAAGAAGGCTCTAGAGGAGAATGGCCCCATGCTTCCTCCAGTTTCTGGTGGCCCCGGTGTTCCTTGGCTTGGGGCTGCATGACTCTAGGCTTTGCCTCTATCTTCCCATGGCCCTTCCCTCTACGTGTCTCCTCTGTGTCTATGTGTCTCAAATATCCCTCTCCTTTCTCTTATAGGGACACCAGCTATTGGATTTAGGGCCCACCCTAAATCTGGAATGACCTCATCTGGTGATCCTTAATTATATCTGCAGAGAGCCTGTTTCCAAATAAAGTCACGTTCACAAGTACTAGGGGTTAAGAAGCAGACATGCCTTTTGGGGACCGCTGTTTACCCCACTACAGAGGTCATGGTGATTCTATTAGTCTGCCTCCTCTCCAAAGCCAAGCGCCCTCCCAGAGTCCATCTCATCTTCCTGAATCCAGGATCTTGCTTCATTGGTTATTTCCATTTTCTCTTTTGTATTTTGAACATCTTTGACCTGACCCCTTTCTTCAGCCTACAAATGTGCTTTAACCTTAAACAAACCAGCTGCTCTCCTACTGACTCTATATTTGAAAAGGAAATTCCTCTGTAACACCAGCACACCCCACCACCACCACTCCAAGGAAGGATCCCTTCTCTCCACGTCACACCCGCTTCCAAGCTGACTTGGGCTCTCATTGCAAAAACTGCCTTTTCAAAGTTATCAATGAAATTTGGGTTGCTCATCCCCATAAACTTTCATTCTCTTTGGTCCTTCCAATTTGCTTTGCAATGTTTAACTCTCTTGGCCATCCCTTCCTGCTTGAAGTTTCTCTCTTACCTTGGGATAAAGTTAGAGCTTGCAGGGAGACTCCAGCTAAAAAAAAAAGGTCCCTCAATGACATTCTGCCCAGCTGCTAATGGATTATGTCCCAAATTTTATGTTTGTTGTATTCTTTTCTTTCCATATTAACTAGATTGACTTTTCTTTAAAAATCTATTAATACCTAAAGCAGAAATAGCATTTCCAACCACCTGTAAACAAAAGTTGCCTTCTCATTTTTAAATAGAAGGATACCTATTATAACAAAGGGACTGTACCCATCCTCCAAGGTAACACCTGTCCGATAGGTTTGAGCCATCCTGGTCTTACCTAGTCATCACCTGGCCTCAGGAAGGCAACCAAGACAAGGAGATGTCCCAGTGCTCGCAGTTTCATAAGAAATGGGTTTAGACTCCGAGTCATATAGCAAGCACATAGTGACTTCATCACCTTCTGTCTATGGTGGGGTTTTATAGTTCCTGCCTACCATTCACAGTGGCCCCCAGCAATTTGCTAATTGGTCAGTCTGAATGCAAGTTCCTGAGCCCAAGAGACACTAGCAAAAGACAAACTTGTGAACTTCACTATTGTTCAGACCCTAGACAGCAACAGCATCTACCACTGGCTGCTGTTCTGTTGCAATCTTATTTTTAGTAATTTTCTTAGAAAAGCAGCCATTTTGTCAAGATTTTTGAAGCCATTGGGATACATCTGTATACAGTATTCTGCTGTAAAATTTTAACTCTGTCTATATTGCTAGTTAAGTCTCTTCTCACTCCTAATATTACTCACTTGTGTTTTCTCCATCTTTCTTTTTATTTTTTAATTAATCTTTTCAACAAACTAACTTTTGGTTTTACTGATTCATTTTACTTAACTATCTATTTCATTGATCTATTATTTTTAACTTTTATTGATATATAGAATACATATAAAAAGATGCACATAGCACAGCTCAATGGATTTTTACAAAGTAAACACACTTGTGTAATCAACATTAGAACAAGAAACAAAATAGCACCAGCACAGCACCCCAGAACCTTTCTCATGAGCCCTTCCAATTGGCTACCCCACAAAGGTAGCATTAGCCTTCCTTTTACACAGCATAGATTCATTTTGTCTGTCTCTTTTCCTGCTTTATATGCAACATACTTAAATAAAACCTATGTTCTCTATCTTGTCTGGTTTTACTCATCCTTACAGCAGGCTTCTCATTTGTAACCTACTTCCAGTGTTTTCAGGATTGTAGACAAGGAATGTAAATCAACTGGTACAGGTTCTGGCCTGTAGCAGAGGTGTGCAAGTCAAAGTTATTGTCGTGAAATATGGCATTATCTGCAGATGGGTGAAGTACGGAAGAGAAGAAGGGAAGAATGGATGCAGTGGACAAAGCCCAGCGAATTTATCCTGATAAGTTCCCAAATGTGTCCTGGCCAGGACCAGGACCAGAAGACCTGTTTTGGAGAGCAGGAATTTGGCATCTCCTTTCCAACTGCTTGCTGAGATGCTAAGTACCTGGTTTTATTATTTTCCTAACATCCTAATATTTTATTATGAAAATCTTCAAACACCTGAAACATTGACTTTTATATAGTGAATACCCATGTTCCCATCACCTGGACTCTACAATTAACATTTTGCTTTTTGTGTTTTATCACATATTTATGCCTGTCCATTCATCAATTCATCTTTATTTTTTATGCATTTCAGAAGACGTAATAGACTTTTGTAGTAGGTTTTTAAAAATTAATATAAAATTCCTATTACATATTCATATTACATTACAATTTTATAGTTGACCATGTTAAGGTTAATTCAGTGGCATTTAGTACATTCATAATGTTGTACAACCACGACTTCTATCTAGATCCAAAACATTTTCATCCCTCCAAAATAACGCCCCTTACCAATTAAACAGTTACTCCTCGTTCTCCCTTTCCTCCAGCTCCTGGTGGCCACCCATTTACTCTCTGTTTCTATGGATTTACCTATTCTGGATATTTCATGTAAATAGAATCGTATAATGTGTGATCTCTTTTGTCTGGCTTCTTTCGCTTAGCATAATGTTTGCAAAGTTCATGCACGTTATAGCACGTATCAGTACTTTATTCCTTTTATGGCTAAATGAGATTTCACTGAGTGGGCATAACCACAATTTGTATATCCATGCATCTGTTGATGGATATTTGGGTTCTTTTTTTGGCTATTGCATATTTGAGCATTTGCGTGTAAGGATTTGTTTAGGGATCTCTTTTTAATTCATTTCAGTATATACCTAGGAGTAGAATTGCTGGGTCATATGGTAAGTCTATGTTTAACTTTTTGAGGAACTGACAAACTGTTATTCCAGTAGGAGGTTTTTGAATCCTGGGAAATCTCTTGCTCGATGTGGGCATTCCTTTCATAAGATTAAATGTCGGCCCTCCATGGCCAGCTATTAGCAACAATTTAGTCCCAGCCTGATATCCTCAATTAGCTTCCCTTCCAGATAAAATACGCAGGGATTTTATTGGCATGTGAGAGGAGTTGCTGATTAGACAGGCTACAGTTTCCTCTTGTCTCCTGTAGGCATGTCAGCTCACCTGGTGTTGGAAGGGCCAGCGGGGATAAACTGTTGGGAACACCTGCAGCTCAGTTAATGGTTCCTGTTGCATGATCAATGAGTCTCCAGTCCGGGGAAACTGCCACAAGGTACAGGACCCTTCTGACACAGCATGAGCTCTTGATGGCTGAAGCAGCACCAGTCCCCCTTGTGGTTTCCTGGGTTCTGCTAGGAGTTAAGTACAACAGGTTTGGGTTGGAGAGAGGAATTTGCCAAAGAAATGCATGGGAGTGGCAGCTTCTGGAACAGGCGCTGACAACTGGCATGAGATTTCAGAGGGCTGCCCCTGCTCCACAAGCCTGAGAAAACAGGAGAAATTCCAACTATTGCATGATATCATCTGTGCTTTAGTAGCATTTGTTTTTAAGCTATGGATTTAATTGCTGTTCCATTGGCTCCTATTTCTTCTTTCCCCTAGAAAAATGGAATCTTTGAAATTCCCATGAAAGCATGTTCGATTGCCATTTCTTCTCCAACTTCAAGACAGAATCATCCCTAATATTGAAAACAAATCTGTTATTGGCAGAACAAGCCCAAGAGTTGGTTTTGCAGAGTCAGGAAAGGGAAGCAACAGTGTCAGAGTGGAGCAGAGACAGCAACAAGGACTGCTTATAAGCATGCCAATAATTCCCCACATTTTGTTCAGCACATCACCATGTGCAAATCTGGTTTACAACAACCTTGTCAGATAAGCAGAGAAGGTGCTGGTAGATGTTGATTTTTCAGATGAAAAGCTCCAGATTAAAAGGGATATAGAACTTACTCAAGGCCATAGAGCTAGCAGGAAACAGACCCAGAGTTCAAACCCAGTACTGTTTCTAGTATATGAGAAAGAGATTGTGATCACCCAAGGTGTTGGGGAAATAAAACTTTTGGAGTCATGTAGAATCTGGAATGGGGCTATTTGAATTATGACTCAGCCACTGGCAAGCCTCATAACCACAAGAAGGTCATTTAGCCCCAGCTTCATTTTCCTCCCCTGTACAATGGAGTTAACGATACTTAATTCACAAGATTAATGATTAATGCACATAAAATGAAATAATGTACATGAAGTACATTACATACTAGCAATTGTGGGTGTTCAAAAAGTTATATTAGTTTTCTTGTCCATACTAGAGTATGCTAGCAGATTCTAGAAAATCTACTCTTTCCATTTCTTCAGTTCTCGCTTTTTTTCTCTGAAGTGTCCTAAACTGTACATCCTCCAACTCCCTAAGCAGAGTTCTTTCAAATGAGAAATATTATTCATGGCATTAGAGCAATGGGGGTGCTTCAAGATAAGGGGCCCCTTTGCCGTCAGAGGGCGGGAAGCATCGATGTTTATTACTTAATTGGCATACACATTCACTTATAGGTACAGCTGTCAGAAAGCAAAACCTGATCAAAGGCCCATTAGTCACAAGGATGGCTTTGCAAGGGCCACTTAGTTAAAGCAGCGAATTTAACATGAAAGGGAAGAGAGGCTGGAACACTGCGGCCTGGTACATTGTGCATTAGTGATTATTTTGGTCCTAGTTCTGCAAGCTTTCTGTAATAGAAATTAACCCAGATCCTGAAGGCCACCGTATCAAGCATTGATGACAAGCACGGGCAAGCAGTGGCTTTTAATCCTTTTGTCATATTTCTAAGTTGGGCAAACTTGCAAACAAAACTGAGATGCAGAAATGTCTTGACAAATTTTATAGAAAATGCTGGTGCTCAAAGACAGAGCAAACCTTTTGGACCATGATAGGTCAAAACAGAACTAATTGCCCTGGCATCTCTACCTGACTCTGCTGCAGAATTTGGAATTTGCTAGACTTTGTAAAGGTCATTCAATCTAGACCTCTGTGAGGTCCATTCTGTACACTGACATTCCGATCGCACTTGTTCTTTGCTACGGAATTCTCATCTGTGACAATTGTAGTATTATTGGTAATATTTCTATCATTATCTTCTACAATCAATGTGAACCACAAATTAATAAGCATTTGCTCAGTACCCACAGGGAACCAGGTGCTGCTGCTACAATGGGGAGAGGTATTACAGACGTGCATTGAGAGTTAAAAGATTTCATTTGTTTTTCACATTTTGTAAGCACATTTGCATTGTTCAAGCTCTCAGCACATTTGCATAATCTGCTAATAGAATGAATAAATTGACAATTGCCTTCAATAGGTAGTGAAGATATAATTGCCATCATTGTTATAATTGCCCTTGTTTAGTGAGTACCTACTATGAGGGCACCCCATGGGGACAGTAGGGGACAATAGTTAAGATCGCCAACTCTGAATCCACATGGCTCTTTTAGGACCCTGACTCCGCTGCTACTAGCTGTGTACCCTTGAAATGCAACTTAATTTCTTTATGCTTCAGTTTCTCAATCTGTAGAATGGGGTTGGTGACAATGGTACCTGCCATATAGTACTGTTTTAAACCCTAAATGAAGTAATATGTGCAATATAATCAAGATACTAGTTGGTACAATGTAATAATAATAATTATCATTATAAATAGGTAATTTAATGGGAGAAAACAGGAAGACAAGAAAAAAACTAAAACTCTTTTGAGTAAACACCTCATCAAGTAGCATGTCTCTTCTGTGTGTCACCAACCTACCATTAAAAAAATAAGATTTTCATTAGTCCCAAGGGAGAGATTTGATGTCTGGGATACCTCTTGGGTTGTGATGTTACAATCGATAGAAAAAAAAAATGATCTTTGCTATCTTTCTCCGCATTCTTATGGTATCTTTTTGTTTTTCAACATGGAAGTAAAATTTTGAACTAACACTGATCAGGAAGAGTAACCAGACAAGGAGACTCATCCATCCACACCAAATTTTATCAATGGTTTTTTTGTGTGAAGCAGGTAGATAAATTAAATTTTGCCATATGCTGGCCTTGGTACTGAATTGGAAAGACGACATTGCTTCACTTAGAACAGGTGGACATCCTCACTTTATTGGTCAACCATTGTATTTTTTCATTTTACCCATTGAGGATAATGGTAATGAATTAGCCTCTGAAGTGCTTTCTTCTTGAGAGGATAACGGGATAAAGACCCTAGGGTTGCAGCGCTAGAAGTCCTTCATAAACAGGCAACACGTGCCCCACCATCACAGGGGAAATTCAGCTGCAACCTGTAGACCTCATCCAAACCTATCTTCCAAAGCTCTCAAATCTTCAGCCCTAGCCAGCTTTATCATAAGTGGTCCTGCCCTTGTTTTTATTCTATCTTTGACATGTACACACACCTGTGTGTGGTTTTGGACCTTCTTGGTATTTTTATTTATTTACTTATTTATTTATTTATTTAGAGACAGCGTCTTGCTCTGTCACCCAGGCTCGAGTGCAGTGGCATCATCAGAACTCACTGCAGCCTCCAATTCCTGGGCTCAAGAGATTTTCCCTCCTCAGCCTCCTGAGCAGCTGGGACTACAGGCATGCACCACCACACATGGCTAATTTCTCTGTTTTTTTCTGTATAAATTGATTCTTGCTCAGGCTGGTCTCAAACTCCTGACCTCAAGTGATTCTTCTGCCTTGGCCTCCCATGGTACTAGGATTACAGGCGAGAGCCACTGTGCCTGGCCTCTTGGTAGTTTTTGAACTGGCCTCCTGGCTCCCGTGCTTTCCACATTTGGCTTATTTTGTGAAGTTTCTTAAAAACTCTTTTCTCCCCTTCTTTGGCTAACTCACTGGCAACCTGGACGAGTAACTTGAGTGCTGATCTCCCTTTCAATTTATGCCCCTCTCCTACTTTCAGGGTTCTGGAGCCTAAATGTTCTGGTAATACCAGATATGCTTTTTCTTCCAACTTAGGGTGTTTACTGAATTTAGCAACATCTGGTGGGTGTTTTCTGTGATACATCCTGCTGAACCAAGGAGATACAGGTTGTGACTCATCCATTAGCTGAATGCCAGGCACTTTGCAAACACTATACTAAAAGCATCATCTTGTTTAAGTCTCACAACCACCCTCAAGAAACAATTGTTGTTGTTATCTCTACTTTATAGAGAAATTTTGGATTGTGTTCTAGCCATCGTGTTGGTATGATATGGAGGTTCTAGATTCTGTTATATTCCTCCAAAGAGTGTTAATGTTTTTGTCTTTGCAGGCAGTAAACTTGCTCAGACTCAAATTGCATACTCACTCTGATAAGACACCCATAGTAGGTAGTAGCTTAAATCTCTCTTCAACTTTTTTTTCCCCTTAATTTGGCTATTTTCAGTTTGTCTCTCACATGTGTAGTTCGGGGCTCAGCTGGAGATTTGGTCAGAGTTGATTAATAGAACCTGGGGCCCCCCTGCTCTGTTCTTCTTCACTTTGCGACTCCCTCTTCGCTTTCTGGAAGCTGTCACCACCTTGGGTTCTGTCTTCAATTCTTCAGGCTGCAAAGATAGTAAGTCTTCTCTTCTTCCCTCAGTCAGCCTGTGTCACACCATGACTATGGCTCATCCCCAGGACAAAGTTGTAACAAAATGGGGAACTCACCCTCTGTTGATCTCTCCTGCCAAGGTTTAGCCCACCTCTAAAATCCATCTGCCTTTGCTGGCTGTCCATAATCTTTGGGTATGTTTTGTCTTTTAATATATTACCCAGAGTTTATAGCTGTTGTTTGTACAGGTCAATGTGCTGGGTGCTTACTCCACCATACTGAATGCAGAACTCCAGAAATGCTCAATAAGGGAATGCTATTTTTATGATTATTTTCATAATCAGTCCTTTTGATGACAGTCATGGAATCACAGATACCCTGGGCAGACATTGTGGAGCTGACAGACAAAAAGAGGCAAAACGCATCTCTGGAATGTTTGCAAACCTCTGCAGTGGTTCTCTCCAGAACTCGCATGGAACATCACCCTTTCTGAATCCCTGTGTATATGTGGGAAAAAGGAGGAAGAGGCATTTTCTTGAGTAAAACACAGTTGGTGAGGTGTTAATTCTCCCCTACCGACATCTCCCACAGAGGACACATAGCAAACAGCTCTCACTTTGGAGACAGGAGGCTTGCTAAAGTACACCACCCCAGCAGGATGGGACGGGACAGCATTTTAGAGTGACCAAGAGGGCAGAAGTGCCTCTGTTCAAGCTCCTTGTGGCTCTTGGTGGGAGGCGAGGGGGGTCATAGAAGAGAACCACCTCATTTTTATATTCCCTGCAGACAGAGCTTGAAGTTGATCTGTGGGAGAGGAGCCACAAGATGTTTCTCATAAGGCGTGTGGCAAGGGCCAAAAGGAAAGGTAATTGTCTCTGAGGTCAGAGACAAGGAGGTCCTTCCGGCGAGAGAGCAGCAGACGCAGATGCTCTTGAGAACCATGTGCTCCTCAGATGCCTCCACACCAGCAGAACACACTCTGAGTTCACTACACCAGCTTGAAAATACAGACACTTCCTTTCTGCCTCACACTGTACTGTTCTCAGCAACACACACAGCAACCAGTCGGGGGCAGAGCCAAAATCACTAGTGCCAGGACCAAACGGGGAATGGAATCGGCCATGGGACCTAGCAGAGAAGTGACCACAAGCCAGACGATGGCACAAACTCCTGGACACTGACCTGCCCTATTCATCCTCCCAAGCCAGGCACAGCCAAGAGAAGTGAAAGAAGAAATAGAATCAGAAAGAAGAGGAGGGGCATAGACCCATATGAAAGATGCTGTGAGAAGGAGATTGAAGACTAGACATCGTCCATGATTTTAGGAATCGAGATTGGGTCGACAAAAGAAAAAGAGAAATGACACAAAAAGAAGCTGCCTGCTCTAGGCAGATGGAGAGTTTGGGGCCAATAAAGAAACTTGCAGTTCTGAGGATAAAGTGGGCTTTGCTCCAGAAGGCGACAGAGTGGCGACTCCTCTTTGGCACCATCTGCATGCACGGAACTCTGCGTCTAGGTGCTGGAAAGGAGACTGGCACCGCTGTAAGTGGTGAGGCACCCTCGACAGCCTGAAAGACACGCAACAGAGCAGTAGAACCTAGTTCCAATATATTAACTTAAAAATATGACGATAAGGTAACCCGGAGGAAAAGGAGAGTTGGACAAGTCACAGAACCAGAAAGATGAATGACTAAGAAACGAAAAAAAAGGCTCAGTTTCTCAGGGATTGATTGAAATGCAAAATAAGACCAAAAAAACACTTTTTTTTTTTAACCTATCAGTCTGGCAAAAGTGTAAAAGGTTTTTAATATTCAGTGTTGATTTGGGAGTGGGGGAGAGGATATTTTTATCTCATAATGCTGGAGTCCAAATTAGAACTATACAATCTTTTCAGAGAACAATTATTAATAACAGCACTTGTCAAAATTTTAAATGTTAGTGTCCTTTGACAAACAATTCTACTTTCAGGAATCTCTGATAGACATTCTTCCGAATGTATAAAGATATTCATATAAGGACCTGCTCGCTGTTACATGACTTGTAATTGGAGAAACCACAAACAACCTAAATGCCCAACAGTAAGGGAATTATTAAAGGAGTTATGGCTCATCCACACCTTTCAGGGTTCAGGAATATTATTCAGCTACTAAAAAGAATGAGGTACATCTGAATGAATAAAGGAAAGCTGGTCCGAGATAATGGTGCACAAGCAAGTCACCATGCCTTTCTAAGTACCAGGCTACATTCTCAGAACTTTCTATCTATTCATTCACTGAATCCTCCTAGCACCCCTAAAGTTGATGCTGTTGTCATCACCCCTCATTTTAATCAGAGAGGCAGCCGAGGCCCAGAGGACTTAGGCAAATTTTCAAGATCGGCTCCAGAGTACGTGTCCTTAACTATTATGTTCTACTGCCCATCATTTGTGTGTGTGTGTGTGTGTGCACATGTGCATGCGTGGGTGTATGTTTTATGTGCTCATAGAGACATAGAAAGTGTGTGCGTTTGGGGAAATACACATAATATAGCATATGTCTCTAACATGCCACCCAGTCCCACCTTGAAGAACAAGGCACATATTCACCCACATGCTCGAGCCACTAGCTGTGGATGGCTCGTCACCAACTCCCCCCTCCCAGGAACTGCCCTCTGCCAAAGGGAGCTGCCCCCTCCAAGTTTAAACCTCCTTATGCAGGGATTGAGGAGCACCTCACATCCAGTGAATGGTGGGAGAGCGTGGCTTACAATGACCTGGCCCGTTGCCTCCTTTTAGGACAATTCTGAGGCTCCACCCAGCTTCCAAGCTCCCCCTGCGAATCATCTAGAGCCTTTATGGAAACCACGTCACAGTCCAGCTTCTCCCTCTGTCCAGTCTGCTTCCTTCACTCCTTCACACATCTGGTGACCAAGCTCACTTTTTAGTGACCGTCATGCATGCTAATCTCCACTTCAGAGTCTATTCCTCAGGAGAAAGAAAGTGGAGAGTGTAGGGGAGAGGTGAAAAGGGGACTTCCATTGAGTAGATATTTCTATTTTGTATAAATTTTGTTCAGTGAATAGGTAATGTATGTATTCATTTCCAAAATACCAACATGAAGCTTGAAAACATAAAATTAAGAAGTGCTACTATTACTCTACAACCGACATAGAATAAAATTGGGACCCCAGACTTGGGCTGAAGATTTGTGTCCCGGAAAGGAAATAGCATGGTTCTCATTCATTTTCCAGGACTCTCACCTGAAAACTAAAATGCATTTCCACTCTTCCCAGGTTTTCTTCTCTCCTGATACAACCAAAAAGTGTTTTCTCCTCTTGCTTTTCTAAGTTTTGTCTGCAAGAGTTTATATTTCTTGAGTCTCCATGGGTTCTGTTGTCAGAATGTAAAGGAAACCTGCTACATTTTCTCTCAAATCCCTACCACAAAAAAAGAGAGACACTGAGCCTTGACAGAGTTCTGAATTTATCGTATAAAACCAAAGCAAAAGAGCTGCACATTTAGGTCACTGAGAGAGTAAGATTTGTGGAGGGAAAGGAGATTGATTGATTTAGTGTTTAGACCAGAATCCCAGGAATTTTTAGGTCTCCGTTTTAGTACAAAAATTGGTGCCCAGTTTGTTCATTCATTTTTTGTATATTCATTCATTCATTCATTCATTCATCAAAAGTGTGTTGAGTGCCTATTCCCTGTCAAGTACTATGCTTTTGGGAGGTGTATTGGCTTGATCACAAGTTGATGATACAGTACAGTGACTTACTGGCTGGCGAGTGACTCTCCGGATGTCAGCAAGGTACTGTTCGGTGAACTTAGTCCAGTGGAGCCAACTATTGCACTTGTCGCAGAGAACTCTCTAGGGTTCAGGTAAATTTGAGAGGAGGTGAGTCACTCTAACCTATAGAAAAATCTGCTGGAGATTTTTCTTTCCTAGGTGATTGCAGAGATCTTATATTATACCATGTGGAACAGATATAGGAGATTTTCTGTCAAAATTTAGATAGCAAATGTACTGTGATGACTGCTAACGATAAGAGCAGCACTTTCCTCTTGAAGAACATTTGGGTGAATGATGAGATTCTGGGCTAATAATTGGAGAACCGAAATCACACATGTAAATGGGAACTTCAGGAAAGCTAAGTGGACACTCAGGGAGTAGATAAATAAATGAATGAATGAATGGAACTCAAGGTGCCTGGGGGAAGGGTTTACACATTGTAAGTGCTCAATAAAAGCCACTAGAACAAACTGGAGACACTGAAGCCTATGCACTGGGTAACTTGCTTCCTCTCCAATGTTGCTCCAATGTTCCTTGAGCACCTACTACACAGTCGGACTCCCTGCCAGACACTCATGCCTTTGCCAAGTCAAATCTTGCTTTATTACTGCAGGCAGAATTGTTGTCCACACTCTCTCCTACTATTTTTCCATAAACAGATCTTTTAAAAGAGCCTCTCTGTCCAGGGGGGCAGGCAAAAAAATGAAAGGTCAAAGTCATTTCACATGGAGCTATTGATCTTAAACCTAACTGGCTCTTGAAACCATTCTTTTGACAGAGAACATGCTCTTAGAACAACAGAAGCATTATGGCAGTGCAGTGATGACTGAGATATTTTTAGATGCCCACGTTCTGACTTCATGCAGAATACAAAAGTGGAGCTGTCCAGGCCTCAGGAGAGACAGGCATCCACGGAGCACGAACCTTCGCGTTGCAGACACGCAGAGCAACGGGTTGTTAAAAGAACGTCCAATTGAATGTTCAAGCTTGAAGTGTTGTTACGATTAGATAGGACCCTAGTCTGTGGATGTCACCTTTGAAGGTTCAAAGGTAGTTGGTAGTTAGGTATGAATATCCCCTGCCTCTTCTTGAATAGTCGCCTTATAACAACGTGAATGACATACTTAGCTGAAACCTACTGAATCTATACCAGTTGACAAAAAGATGGGATTCAAATTCAAATGTCCTCGAGCGGGAACCATGAAGAAAGCAGCCAGGTGGGAAGAATGGCAACCTAGAGAGCCTGTGCTCCCAGGAAGAAATCATCAAACACTAAATTCAAGCCTATTATGTAGCCTGTGGGAATTCAGGCTCTGTGGTATGAGAGCCTATGAAGTTTCAAGACAAGCAGGACATCTTGACTTGTATTGAAATTTCTCACTATTTGTGGGGAAAAAAAATAGACACCATCCAGAGACATATTTTGATTAGGTTTTACTGATGGTAGATCCCAGAAGGCAAATGGTCATCATGGCCAATGGGAAAACAGGAACCAAGAGGATGAATAGAATGTGCAGTGGTTGGATGTTGTCATGGCAACCAAGTGAGGGGTACAGGGAGATGACACTCAGGGAGTATAACTTCCTCCTTCCTTCTTTTTTTTGTTTTTTTCTTTTTTAGGTTTGGCATTTAGAGCAAAACCAGGAAATATTCTGTGTGAATAAAGATCTGATTTTACCCATAAGACATTTGTTTTTTTTCTCTTATGCCATTCTCCTGGCTTTGCAGCCACTTTGGGAAGTCGAGAGAGACCCTCTTAGTGCTGAGGCCACTTAGCTTCTCATCTCGTGGGCTGGCTGTGTGTGTGAGCATGTCACGCTGTGCTCAGAAGTTTTTCCACTGGGCAAGAGCTTGGTTCTTCCTAACCTGTTACTAGTGTGTATTTGAAGAATTTATAGGAAAAGATAGAAAAATAAAATATGATTCTGTCACCAATCTTCTTTAGCTCTGACAGAATATACCACCTGCTACCCTTTGTCTTCTCCTTTGATGATCTGAGTCTTCATTTTACTTCCTGAAACTTCTTTTCCAGACCTGGGTGATAGAAAGCCTCCAGGGGTATAGGATAAACAGCTCCGGCCTGGGAGCCCTGAGATCTAGGCCAGTGGATCCAAGAGAATTGAATGAGTTTGGTCAAGCCTCTCTGAACCTCGGTTATCCTCACTCATCATGGTAATAAGGTGATCGCCTACCATGGATTCTGGGGCCTCAGAACAAGGGCAGAGGATCTGGGCTCAGTTCAAGTTTTGATATGATCTGAATGTGTTATTAACTACCTTGGCTGGACCACTTCTACCAATGTCAGTTTCCCAACTGGCAAAATAAAAGTGCTGTTTTTTTTCATTCATCCAACAAACATTTGTTGAGCTTCTAACATTTTGCCAGGCTGTTTAGGAGTTAGACTGATGTTAAATACTTCCTAGTGATGTCTTAGTTTTCACAGATACAGTGGGTTAAATGTTCCAAAAGATATGCCCACATCCTACTCCTGGGAACCTGTGAATGTAACCTTATTTGAAAAAGGGTCTTTGCAGATATAACTAAGTTAAACAGAGGAGGTCAGCCGGGATTATCTGGGTGGGTTCTAAATCCTAGGACAAGTGTCCTTAGAAGAGACATGCAGAGGAGAGATTCACATTGGAGAAGGCCATATGAAGATGAAGGTGGAAATTGAAGTGATGCAGCCACAAGCGAAGGAGCATCTCAAAACTGCAAGTGGCAGGGAAGGATTCTACTCCAGAGCCTTCAACAAGATTCTACTCCAGAGCCTTCAACAAGAGTACAGCCCTGCCAATTACCTTGATTTCAGATTCTGGCTTCTAGAACTGTGGGAGAATAAATTTCCGTTGTTGTAAGCCACCAAGTTTGTGGCAATTGGTTATGGCAGCTTTAGGAAATGAATACAATTAGGTTCAGGGTAACCACCTGGCAACTTACTCCTTGTGCGACAACCATCTGTAGATACTCAAAGGACTTTCATGAAGCAACACCATTTGGTTTAACTCAAAGCTTCCTGCTGAGGGTATAATCCAAGGTGGTTCTTTCTGCTCAGGTTACCACTGTCTCTGCCACATGACAATGTCATTCTTGGGGCAGCTGGTTTACCAAGAGAAAACATCTGACTCAAGCATGTAAGTAGGATGAAAGTGAACAAATTGGACTTATTATTAATAGATCCTTCTCTTTGAAGAGTTTGATTTGGAGACACAAAAAGAGAGACATTAGTTGTTAGAAGATGCAAGAGAAGGCAATGTGAAGAAACTGTAAGGCAGTGGGAAGCATGAGCATATAGAATTATGATCCAAAAAGGCTTTAGGTAAGCTGAAGCTATATAGTAGAGAAGGCATATTTTAAAAAATCAATTTATTATGAGTGAAAGTGGACTGGCCTCCACTGGTAAAAGTGTTACTGTTTCCAAGTTCACGTTCCAATATCTTCTTGCTCTTTTTTCAGTATGTTTTTAGGTTTCGTCATTTAATATTTTTATCAGGTTTGCCAGGGACTTTACCTAGATTCGTCCCCTTGGGCTTGTTACCTGAACCACGTGTTGATGATGTTCGTGTCCTGGGCAGCAGGCTTGCCTTTCTGAAACGTGACAAACACTGGCCCAGCCCACAATGTCTTCTCCTTTTCCTCATCTGGGATACATGTACATTGTCCTGGAGATGCTTCCTAAAGAGTCACAGAGACCTGCAGGATGTGGCTATCCATTCTGACTCCATGAAAGGGTAATAATATACTGTCATTTCTTGAACCCCAGCAACATGTCAAGCGCCATACTAGGAATTTAGCATGAATTTTCTTTGATTCTCATAATAATTCTGTCAAGTGATATTATTATTATTATTATTATTTTAGGTATTTATTATTAACAATATTTATCTGGCGGGGAGTTTTTGAAGACCATAGAGAATGTGTCTAGAGTGGCACATAGAAAACACTTCTGTTGGTTGTTGCTGCTGCTACTGCCACTGTTACAGAGAGTGGCTCAGGAGGTTAAGCGATTTCTCCAGGGGTCACAGAGATGGCACTGATGGAGCCACTGTTTGATCATGTGTCTGTGCTACTTGTGACTACTGCCTGGGTCTACAGTGGGGAACACCCAGCTGGTGGCAATCAACCCGCATCTCTCTGATATGTCGTTCCTTGCCTCCCTGCCCCCAGTCCTGCATAGGTCCTGTCTCCAGTCTCTACTCCCATCCACTCTCCCCAGCCACCTCTGGGGCAAGACTCCCTCTGTCTGTCTTTCTCCTGTTCTCTTTCCTCTGAACTTCCAACTAGGGACAATTACTGCCATTCTCCCTTATGCCACACGCTGCCCACCTTAAGATGAGACTCATTGAAGCTGTGTCTTCCCTTGTGCTCTCCTCCCCTTCTGGGAGAGGAGCAATGACCTCTCACTTCAACCCCTGTGTACTTTACAAGGCTAATAGTTTCTTTGGAAACTCTTCTAAATCTGCCCAGAGGAGGGGGGAAGAGAGGTAAATGGCTGATGGTAGGAGGGTCAATTCTGGGTACTGTCTAATGATTTAGAGACAAGTGGCCACAGCCAGTTGCTAGTGGCTCTCTTTAGAATGTAGGCTGCTTAGCATCATTTGTCCTCCTCTTTGGATCATAACCACTATTCTGAAAGGAAAAAAATTCTACTGGACCATTTGAGAAGTCTGTGCTTGTATGTGTGTATTTTTGAAAAAATATAGGCATTATTCATTGTATTAAAACTTGCTTTTATCTATTCAATGACATACTGTGAACACCCTCTGTCTTTGCACCTACAGATCTACATTAACCTTTTTAATGTCTACGTAATATTCCATCATACTACTTCCCCTGATGGACTTATCCATTTTCCTGTTAATGAACACTTAGACTGCAAACGTTTTTGCTACTATAAATGTTGCTGTGATAAATATACTCATACACATATCCTTGGACTTGATTGTAATTATTTTCCTGAAAAAGAGTTCTAAAAGCAGAATCGCATGTCAGATTATGCACATAATTTTATTCCAATAAAGAGTTCTTAAGTGCTACTTTAGAACACTCCCATTAACAATGAATTAAAGAGTTTATTTTTCTTCCACCTACTCACCAATACTGAATAGCACCATTTTAAGCTTTGCCAGTAGGAACTGGGGAAAGTGATATCATCTTTTTCTTCCCCTAATGGAAATTCAATTCAAGGGGTATATTTTGCCCATCTGCTGGGTATAAGGCACAAAATCATCTCTGCCTATGTCCCCATGAAGATGAGACATGGGAGGGAGGATCTGGGGTGTAGTGGAAGCAGCACTGTCTTTGGAAGCAGAGAGACTGGGATTCCAACTGTGGCTTTGCCAGGTCACCCCCAGCAGCACCTCCCTGAGCCTCTGTTTCCTCATCTGAATATGTGTATGAGAAGAGAGTTGTGCTTGGTGGCACATATCGGCTAGTAAATCGCATCTCCTGCCACTATGGTGAGACAGACTTTGCTCAGTGTGAACCACAGAGTGGAGGGATGGGAAAGAAAGAATGCACCCTCATTGTTGAAAAAGTAAGGATATCAGGAGAAGATTCATGGCTTTGAGCTTTTTTAGAAAGATGGAGCTGCCAGGGAAGAATTGTTGTGGGAAAAGGTGTGGAGGGGATTCTGAGTAGGTGGGAGATGGGTGCAGGATGTGGTTCTGAGCAGCTGGAGTGGAGAATGCAGGGGAGTGAGACTGGACCCTGTGCAGGGTGTGGGCTAGAATGTGATGACTGAATAGCAGGTGAGATTAAGTCGGTTAGTTTCCAACCTCTCTGCAACAGAAAAGAACTGAAAATTCAGGAGGAGAAAAGCACAGAAATAGAGCAAGCAGTGTTTCACCTGAAAGGTAAAATTTGTAAGGACTTCTAACATGCTGTATTCAATTTGCTTACAGACTGACCTCTCCTAATAGAACAGTGACCCCAAGCCATGATAAACTACAATAGCGATGCCCTTTTCCCAATCTACAGAAATAATTTCAGTGTAGAATTATCCTTGTGCTTAGGTTTTTCTCCTATTCTTGTTTTCTTTCTTTTTTTTTTGAGACAGAGTCTCACTCTGTTGCCCAGGCTAGAGTACCGTGGTGTCAGCCTAGCTAACAGCAACCTAAAACTCCTGGGCTCAAGCGATTCTACTGCCTCACCCTCCCAACTAGCTGGGACTACAGACATGCACCACCATGCCCGCCTAATTTTTTCTATATAGATTTTTAGTCGTCCAGATAATTTCTTTCTATTTTTAATAGAGACGGGGGTCTTTGCTCTTGCTCAGGCTGGTCTCGAACTCCTGACCTTGAGTGATCCACCCATGTTGGCCTTCCAGAGTGCTAGGATTACAGGCGTGAGCCACCACACCCAGCTTGTTTTCTTTCTTAAATCTTTGGTACCCACAAACAATTATCTACACTAGATTTTAATATAAAATCATGTCTGATTTATCATAATATTGTAAGGTGCTTGCTTTAATTTGAATGTTTTATACCAGCACATCATGGTATTTGCTAAGAATATGAGGAATTCTGGGTCTTCATCCCTGGGAGACACATAAGAGCCATTGTTACAAACTACAAGCATCTTTGGGGCAGAGATTGTGCATTATTCGTTCTTGTCTTCCTCTCAGCTGGTCTAGAACACAAAGTGTAGCAGCTCCTCAAAATATTTGTGTTGAAGTAAATTAAATACTCTGAATTCTGTAGATAATGGTAGCTCCCAAATGAGAGATATAATAATTAAAGTCTTTTACCAACCCAGCAAAGAAATTGGTTCAACAAAAATGACAGACACATGATAAAAATGTGTTAATTCAAATTGTAAAACAAAATGAAACTTTAGTCATGATACAGCAAAGTCATTGACTATAAGTGTGCAATTGATGTTGCAATATATATTTTAAATAGTTTGCTTATCAATTAAATTGTATTTTTTACATACCTCATTTTTCTTCCAAAGAAGCCTGCGTGTGCACACACACATACACACACACCATTCACTTCTCAACATTCTTTTAGCCCCAACATTTGATGCAGAAATGGAAATATTGTTAAACTAGTTTTTTAACAAATCTGGAGCAGCAAATTCTTTGTTGAAAAAATATTTCCACTTATCAAGAGATGTCTCCCCTGAAGGAAAGTGAACATCGTGTTCAAAGCATTGACTTCTTTATAAAGCAACTGGGGAGAGAGCTCGTTTTGCCATGTTGATAACAACCAGATTTGAATTATTTCAACCAAAGAGAGAGATGTTCAGGACGGACCTAACTGAAAACAGCTGGAGGATATGTGGTTAATTTTCAAAAGAAAACTACTTTGCTTGAAAGGATTGTGAGTGCAGCCAGTGCTTCAGAGGTAAATGGATTAACTACTTCAATCGGTATATGATCCACTGCAAAGTATATGTAACCTTCATGGGGGTATAAGAAGGTGGGGGCAGTGAGAGTATTATTTCCCCCACCCCCAGATAATTTCTGGAACTATAGTTAAATACATCACTTACAGAAACGAACTTAGTCTGATGACATTTCCAAATAGTACTAATCATGAAAGCTTGCAGCAAGATACATAGAAGAAAAGAAGACAAAAGAAAAATTATCATAAAGCATATGCTTACTAAAAAAAAAAAAAAAATTAATGAAACCTTTCTGTACAAGGGCCCCCAACCTGGCTGGGGGAAAGGGCTGATGGAAATTTGAAATGTTCTGTGCTGTGTAGAGACCCACCTGCCCACAGGAACCAGTAAGGAATTAACTCTATCGTTTTCCTTTCTTTGTCTGCATCACAGTGTAGGCACAGGAAGTGAGGTAATGTGTTTGTTTTCTAAGCTGTGCAACAAATTACCATGAATTTAGCAGCTTAAACCAATATCTATTTATCGGCTCACAGCACTGTAGGTCAGCAGCCCAGTAGGCTTAGCTGGGTTCTCTACATAGGGTCTCACGTGGCCAGAGTCAAGGTTTTGGCCATCTGGAGTCTTGTCTCAGGGTCTGGGGAAGAATTTGCTTCCAGTCTCACTGGGGTTGTTGGTAGAATTCAGTCCCACGTGGCTGTGGGACTGAAAACCCGCTTCCTTGCTGGCCGTTGGTGTGGGGTCCATCTCTACTGTTAGAGGCTATTCCCCTTGGGGCCTCCAGAGTTCATCCTACAGAGGTGCTTGGAATCTTCTTGTACTTTGATTCACTCTGACTGTAGCCAGAGAAAACACTCTGCTCTTCAAGGGCTCCTGTGATTATATTAGGTTCACCTGGATAACATCTTTTTTGATTAACTCAAAATTATCCAATTGGTAACCTGAATCACATCTGCAAAATCCCTTCTTCCAGGTAACCTGACATGATCTCAGGCAGCTTATCTCATCATGTTCACAGTCCCAGGAGTCAGGGTGGGCAATCCTCGCAAAGGCAGGAGGGACATCCTAGGGTTCTGCCTTCCACAGGTAGCATGACTGAGCCCTGTCACAGTGGCATGATATGAAGTCATTTATTTCTCTCAATTTACTTCCAGCACAAAGAATTCAATAGCTTAGTAACTTAGGATTTGGGCCTTGGAATCAGTCTACTTGGGCTTAAAACCCAGCTCCTCAACTATGGCTACACGACATTGGTCAAGTTCAAGTCCCTTCTGCTAGAAGACTTGTTTTGAACATGCCAATTGTTCCAAAGACATTGATATGTAAGGAACAATTTGAGCATAACACAAGTTTCCCATTTGCTTACATGCAATTTTCTCCTCATGAAATACCAGGTGAATACAGAAATCTATACCCAGGAATAAAGATTGCCATGCAGGAATACACACAATGCACAAACATCTCAAACAACTACCTCAGTCCCCTGTGTTAGGAGACATACCCATCCAAGAAGAGTTACAACTTGCCTCCTGATTCCAGGTAACCCTCCTTCCACCACTTCCTAAGCTATAAGTCTTTTCCAAGGTGAAGTGCCATATTTACTATAGTATTTATGTGTTTCTGAACCATTTAATGTGCAGAAAGCTATACTACTGTTTTTATTTGTTTTCTTCCTTTACGCGTCACTGATGACGTTTTTGAGTGTTACACCTGTTAAGGATTGAATTGTGTCCCCCTAAAAAGGTAGGTTGAAGTCCTGACTGTAGTACCTCAGAGTGTGACCTCATTTGGAAATTAAGTCTTTTCAGAGGTAATGAAGTTAAAATGAGGTCTTTAAAAGGGCACTAATCCAATATGGCTGGTGACTTTATAAAAAGGAGAAATTTGCACACAGGCCTGCACGGAGGAAGACTATGCACAGGAAGAACATCATGTGAACTCAAAGACAGAGATCAGGGTGATGCATCTACAAGCCAAGCAATGCCAACGATTACCGGCAAGCTGCCAGAGCTAGGAGAGAGGCATGGAACAGAGTCAACATTAGAGCTCTCGGAAGGAGCCAACTCTGCCCACGCTTCGAGTTCAGACTTCTAGCTTCCAGAATTGTGAGACCAGTTTGTGGTACTTCATTATGGCAGCCCCAGGAGACTAGTACAGGCTCCAACCCACATTTTCTCACAAGCCCCATAGATATTATTTTATAGTTTTTCATGGCATAAATTTAAGCATAATTTTTAGCATAGTAGTATAGTGATTTTTAGAAGTAGATATGTTGCATTATAGCAGAAATGATTGTACTTAAATGCTATCTCAGTATTTTCTCCTATTAAATGGGTCCTCATGTAATTATTATGAGGTCTAAATGAGACAGTACAAAGTGTTCAGGATGAAATTAGCACCAGTGAGTGCCAGCTATTGTTGCTATCCTCATTAAACTGCTTAACTCAAAGTGGAATTTGGGATTAACTCTAAACAGCAGTGAAGATTAAATGGTGCTGCAAGCTCCAAATAACATACAGCCTAAAATCTTTATACAAGGGCTCACTGTAAGTACAGATCTGCAGAAACTGCCCCTCTAGAGAGACCTATAGACTAGGAGAGCAGGAGAATACAGATGCTAGATAGAGGGGTCTCTTGAACACTTGCTCAGACTGGGTATTGATAAGGAATGGTGCTAATTTGAGAAATAGGCTTTTAAAGAGCAGTTTAACAGTTTTTAACCCTTTGATTGACTAACATCAGAACATGTTCAGAGAAAATCTGCCTGGCTGTTAAATGCCTTACTTTAGATGAGGTGTCCTGGAGAGTTAGCAGGGCAAGAGAAAGAAAGATGCCAGGCTTTGCGTCTGGGAAAAGTACCAGTGTCCTGAATGTGAACGCGCTGAGCCGGTTGTGAGAGCCAGGGCAGGGCACCAGGTTGGCAGCATCTGAAGGTGGTCTATGAGCCGCAGGAGTGCCCACGTCAAAGGCAGAAACCCAAAATGCTGGCTCTGTACAATGTCTGACATACTTAAGTCCTAAGTGCCCAGAGAAGTAAGAAGTCCTTAGACCAGAGTGTCCTAACTGAACCCCAGAATTTTAGTCTGATGCAAATACAAGGATGTGGGTTCTTTGGAATCAAAGAGGCTTAATGCAAATGCCAACCTTGCTGTTTATTATCCATATGACCTTGGGCAACTTCACCCTATTTCCCCCAGCCTCAGTTTTCTTGCCTGTGAAGTGGCCATAATAATAGTTTACTTCTAAGTTTGTAGTTATCACTAAATTAGAAAGAATTTACAGAAAAGAGCCTGGCACTTGCTGAGTGCCCAGTAAAAGCTAGATCCTCGTTTGTTCCTTGTTCACAGCTACCATGAGCTGCTTTTCCACAGGTCATAGCTCTTCCCAGCCCAGCCCCAGAGAAGGGTGTGCTCGTCCGATAGCGGAGGGACATGAAGACCTGACCAATGATTGGGACTTTATTGTTCTGTGCCCTGTAATGCTTAGCTACTGCCCTCTTGGTCTCTCATTCTCAGTATTTCTGCCTGCCTTTGCCCACCCAAATGGTCCTGGAACTGAAATTTCAATTAAAATCTACCTGACTTTGGTTTAGATTCCAAACAATGGCCCGAAGTGCTTTGCAACAGTCAGGATTGCTTTTGTCCAAAGGAACCGTAACCCAAGGTTGGTATATTCAGCAGCAGCCCTTTGCTGAAGGTTTGGGTCAATGGAAGGGGAATATAGGAATGATATCGGCAAAAACTTAAAAACGAAGATGAGATAACCAACCGTAAAAATCCATGGCCCCCCACCCCAGTTCTGTCCTAGACTCCAGCTTGCCTCTCCCGTCCGGCACCTCTCCCTGTAGTCGCCCCCTCCTGCCTTCTCCCTCCCCTGAGGTTTGCAACCTCCAAAATGCCTACTTCCTGCTTACTAGAGAATTTTAGTACTGCACGCTCCAGGCCCACCGAAAGCTTGTTCTAGGCCTATGTGCGCATCTTTAAATGTCTGTTAAGGTGGAGCTCGTGGCCCCCCACCCCCCCATGTGAAACACAGGCCAGTTCATATCACTCTTCTGCTCAGACCCTTCCAGTGACTTCTCGTCTCAGCCAAACGGCTAAAGTCCTTTCCAGCCCTGCACGATCTTCATGGCTACACCCCGCCCTCGTCTCCGTCCTTCTCTCCAATCCAGAGATGGCTTTCTGCAGGCAAAGCCTGCTCGGGGCTCAGACGCCCGGCACTTGCTGGTGCTTCAGGCTTTTATTATTATTATTTTATTATTATTATATTATTATTATTTCTCTGTCTTTTATTATTATTATTTCAGTATATCACGGGCTACACATGTTGTGGTTACATAATTGGCTTTTGTAAATTTTAAGTCAAAAATTATTAGTGTGCCCTTCACCCAGTTAGTGTGCATCGTACCTGTTAAGCGTGAATTTACCCATCCCCTCCTACCCCCCCCACCTACTTCATTTCCCTTGAGTTTTGTTACCGTATGTGTACATCAGTGTTGACCAATTAGTTCCAATTTAGCATTGAGTACATGTGGCGTTTATCACAGTTTTGGATAATATTATTCCTTGTATTTTAGGGGCTGAATGGTGGCCCTCCAAAAATATATCCATGGTTTGGTCCCCCTAATCTGTGACTGTTCTATGTGATTGAGTTAAGGATCTGGGAAAGAGGAGTGTATCCTGGATTAGCCGGGTCACCTGAATGCCATCACAAGCATCCTTATACACGGAGGCGCGGAGGGAGATTAGACACACACAGAGGTAGAGGCTAGAGTGATGCGATCCCACATCAAGGGATCACTGACAGCCCCCAGAAGACAGAAAGGAATGGCTTCTCCCCAGAGCCTGGAGGGAAGGATGGCCCTGTTGAAATCTTGATTTCAGACTTCTGGTCTCCAGAACTATGACAGGATAATTTTTTGTTGTTTTAAGCCACCCAGTGTGTGGCAATCTATTATGGCAGTCACAGGAAATTAATATAGTCTCTACTTGCATGATTTCATCTCAGGGAGATGTCCTCTGACCACCTCATACAAAATAGCCGCTCTACACACCCCTACACACATACACCCCCAAACCCCTTCACCCTATCCCCATCACATCAGCCAGCTTTATGTTCTTCGTAGCATTTATCACTTTCTGACACGTGACACACTTAGGCGTCTGTTTATTTATCGTCTGTCTCCTACTCTATAACATAAGCTCCATAAGGGCGTGCACTTTGTTTTATTAACTGATGTACCTCCGGAGCCTAGAAAAGCACCTGGCCCAAAGTGAAAGTTCTCTAAATATTTATTGAATAAATGAATGAAAGCCTTCACCTTTAAATGCATGAAGAACCTCAGAAACTTTGAAATTATCATTTATATTTTAACACCTCATGGCAACCCCCAACCTCACCTTCATGTCTGTGATCAGAAAAGTAACAATAAATGCATTTATTCTACTGCTGCCCAGAGTAAATCTCTAGAGGTCAGAAAGTGTGTGTGTGTGTGTGTGTGTGTGTATCGGGTGGTAGATGTGGAGAAGGACAAAATGTCTTTCCAGTTACATCTGCCAAGCTCACATGCCCCTGAGGTTAAGAGGAAAAACGGCTGCAACTTGCCAGCCTGTTTCCACCTGCTAAGATGTTCTTTACCATTTTACAATTTGCCCAGCAGGTTTAGAACAGGAGCAGTAATGGATGGATATTCTTACCTTGTCACAACTCAGAAGTGACATGCTATTTTTCTGCGTACCAATTTTCTACCCCAGGAACCTTTGAGAGCAGTGGATTAAGCGGGTAGAAAGTGGTTCCTATGTAAGGGCTGAGACTTCTTAGCCAAACTGGGCACCACTGAGACTTTCACTTAACAAACACAGGAAGGTGGGTGATGGATCAGATCACAAGTTACTTAAGTGCATAATTTTCTGGCTTTATTCCTTAAATGATGTTTCATTTAGCACATTTTGAAAATCTCAGGTGAATAGAATGGTGATTTTCGATTGGAAAGAGCTGGTAATATTTGGAATTCTAAGCCTGCCACATTTCCCTTCTTCTCGTTACAGCCTGACTCATAGTTCTCCCATGATTGTTTTAGGATGTTCAACACGTGTGGATTAAGTGCCTACTGGTGTTGTGCCATCTGGTGTTGTAGTCTGGGGCACAAAGGTTGATTAAGCCCAGTCTCCATTTGCCGAAAAGCTCTTGGTCTCCTGGAGAAGCCAAGAATTTAGGCATTGGAGGTCCGCCTTAAAGGATGAGTAGAAATTCTCCAGGCAAAATTTAAGGAAAAGGGGATTCCACGTAGAAGATCAGCAAGATTAAGGAAAGTCTCTTCTCCATTTGAGAGACTGTAGATAGCTCTGCATGGCCAGAGGACAATGTGATGAGAAGGGGAGGAGGCTGCTGCTCAGGAGGCAACAGGAAGCTTGGTCAGGAGGAATCCCAGCACGCCTATGACAGTGGGACCCCAGCCTGTGCGTGATTTCACAGAAGGGTACTCGGCGGAGAGTGACTTGGTCATTTTACCTTTCCGGGGGGTATATGGATATACATGCATACATGTATATAAAGAGAGAGGGGAGGGAGAGATGGGGGAAATGAGAACAGAAGATGGAGGCTGGTTTGGTGGCTACAGCCATATTTCAGAAAGAAGAGCTGAAATTCTAACAAAGAAAGTAGCCATAAACAGAAAAGATGGGGCAAATTAGATGCAGGAGAACCCCACAGGCACTAATTATTTGCTTGAAATAATTATTCTCTTCATATTTGACCCCCAATTTTGCTATAAAATGTCAGTAAAGAGCAAGATCAAAACGTAGAAAGAATCTGTACACTCCCAAGTATCTGAATCTGTCCCATCTTCTCTGGAAAGAAGATGTACAAGGAGTTGGAGACCAATTAAATGTGAAAAGTGAGATTGTGGAAGGAGTCTATGATGGGGCTTAGGATTCTGAGATTAGGTGACTATGTCATTCAACTTTTCTGGTGATTGCTATAGTGGATGAAATGGAGTAGGAGAAATCTCTCAGAGACAGCCAGTGAGCATCACCTATGGAACCTTCTTGTATTTGGAGATGATATTAGTAGTGGTTTGGGTCCTCTTGGGGTTTCCTAGATGAAAAACACAGAACTCTTGAGAGAGGTTCTGTACCATTGTTATTATGGCTGAACGTTTGTGTCCCCTCAAAATTCGTATGTTGAAGTTCGAACCTTCAATGTGATGGTATTTGGAGGTGGGGACTTTGGGAGGTGATTAGATTAGGTCATGAGGGTTGAAGAGGAGACATGTGCGGATACAATGAGAAGATGGCTCTCTACAAACCAGGAAGCAGACCTCAGGCCCTCACCAAATGTCATGTCTGCCAGCATCTTGACCTTGGACTTCCCACCCTCTAGAACTGTGAGAAGTACATGTATATTGTTTAAACCATCAGTCTATGGGATTCTGCTATAGCAGTCCGAAATGACTAAGACAATTGTCATCTCATCATAACTCCTTCCTTCCCACTCCTTCTTCACTGTATAGGAGACAAGTGAGTTATTCCATTCTCTTCTCCTAGAGCTAGATCACATGCTCCAAAACTTGCCTCATCATCAACTTACACTTTAACCAATTAGATGTTCATTTCTGTCAAAGCCATCATTATTAGGATTCCCAGGATTACTAGGGCTTAGGGACTTCTCGGTCACTCATGCTTTAGTGAAATATTTTCTTACCATGTGTTATATGATGGTGCTACTGAAAGTGTGCTCTATGGACCAGTGCCAGTCCTCAAGAGTAAGCATTTAGAAGCTTTTGCAGCAAATTGTCACTGCCACAACCTCCAAAGTATATGTCCTATAGAGTAAGACATAGACCAGTTTGGATATCATCAAATTCACAGGATGAGTTCCATGAATGAGCTAAGAGACCAGATATTGGTTGGCAGAACATTGAGATGCAAAAATAAAACAGGTCACACACCAGAGACAGTTTAAGAAGCACTGGTTGACTGGCCCCTTTCATCAGAACACCTGGGGCACTTATTTAAAATGTAGATTTTGGGCCTCATCCTGGGACCTAATAAGTCAGAATCTCAGGAGGTGAGGCTATATGATCAGTGTTTTAAACAAGCAACCTAGTTGTTCCTTCATAGTGAAGTTTGAGAAGTAGTTAGTTAACATTGATTAAACACAGGTTTAAAAGATTCTAGTCCCACGTCAGCCATTTACAATTGTTGTCCTTAAGGACTCAGATTGCATTTATTACCAAGTAGTACCCCTGGAAACCCACCTCCAACACTTGAGAAATGTTTCAAGCACCATATTCTACTGAAATCGCATCCTAGTTATGTACAAAAAAGAAGCCGTTGTAGAGAGTTTGTACATATTAACACACCGCGATGCACCCCCCACCTCTGCCACCATTTGAAGATCCTCCTTCTTTTAATGTCGTTTTATCTGGAGCTATTAATTAAAGGGGAAAACTATGCCCCTCTGCAGTCAATTATGCACGAGCGCATCACTAGACTACAGTGTGGTACTTAATATTCGAGGTAACATTCATCATAAATATAAAGGTTAGTTATGTTCACTACCTTCTATTTATATTTAATAAATTAAAATTTACAGCAATAAGACATAAATGGTTAAATTGTTTAGATTCTTGAATTTGTAAATTATATTTATCGGGGAGTTCATGAATAGAGAGCATCTCATTCCCCAATGGTGTCATATTAAACAGCGGCTCTTGAACACAGACATGTGTTAGAATCCACTAGGGAGCTCCTGAAAATTACAGATGCCTGAGCCCATTGCAGTCATCTTTTACCCAGGAAGTGGGGTCCCGAGAACCTTTATTGTTAGGTTTTCCACCTGACAATTGGAGTATGCAGGCAGATTTTGGAAATCACTGAGTTCACGACACCATAGCTATCATATATAGCCTAAGCACTGATGTCCTAAGAAGCAAATTATGTCAGGTGAGGGGTAAATCAAAGCTCTGGGAAACATACATGTTTGACAATTAAATATTACATAAAAGCGCACAGCAAAATATGTAAATGAGCATCTGCTACTTGGTAGTTAACAACTCGAGCACTTTAATGGGGCTGCGTTGGTGACCCTGGAGACCACGTGCATCTGGATGTCTGTAAAATGAGCAAAAATGCCAATTGCAGTAGCCTTTGAAAAGTCAATCAGCGCCGAAGGAGAGAGTGAGGCAATTCAGGTAATGAGTCACATGAAAAAGAATCTGCCTGGAACTGTCCATCGCAAGTTCTACAGGGAGCACCCTGGCAGAGCGGGAAGAGCAAAGCAGAACAGGATCAAAGGCATAGGCCCCTGTTGATGGCAGCCCCCAGTTATCACGTCTGGAAAGGGCTGAAGCCCAAGGCACCCCAGGAAAGTGGAACACAGCAGTTTCTTCTGCAGAACATCTGCCGGCAGAGGACTGGAGAGCAGCACGTATCAGGAGGGAGCGTGTGCAGCGGCTCGTCCTTGGCAGGGACGACTCCAGCTCCGGGGCTTGCTGAGGGTTGAGCGACAGGTCTCTGCCCAGTACCACTGGGGGGACTGGTCCTTCCATGAGATGAAAGCGATTTCTTTTCCTGAACAACCCAGCAGATGTAGGATCTGCTGAAAAGAGAATTCGGTTTAAACGACAAGCATAAGCAAGTGTCTGCTCTGTTTCAAACCATGTCTCAGGCTGATGATAGGGAAATGAAATAAACAGCTCCTATTCCCAAAGAGTGCCCGGTCTACAGGGGGAGGCAGACATAGGAACAGCTGCCTGAAATAAAACAAGAAGCACTGATGGAGGGGTATGCACAGAGTTGTGGGGCACACACAGGAAACTGCAGTTCGTTCTGCCTGGGTCCACAGGGAGGTTGGCAAAGAGAAAGCGATGTTTGAACTGGGCCCTCAGGAATCTGGGGGACTTTGTCAGCTACACAAAGGGCTCAGAGAGAGATGGGGGAGAAAGGAGGGACATTCTTGGTGGAGGAAATAGATTAGCTGTTTGTTGTGTGGTCAGCAATTATAAATATTCTGTGATGTGGCTGCAATATGGAATAGAGCTATGCACAGAACAAGCCACTGAGATCCTCACATGGGAGCCTGACTGGTCCTGAGGATGTCCCTCTGTCTTCTTCCTGGCTCATCCATGACATAAAAGGGCTAGAGTTGAAAGGGAATTTAGAAATCATATAACCTGATATCATTTAAACCTTATTGCAACCCACAGCAAGATAAAGATTTTATACACTCACACACTGACCCGGAAAACAACATTTCTTGAAAATATATTTGTCTTTACAAAGTGCCAGACAGTTCATTATTTTCTTTTCTGGTCTATTTCCTTTTTAAAATAATGACTTTAGACCTCTCCAGGGGTCACAACTCCCAATTTGTGAAACACTCGTCATATCCAAGCTTTTCGTTTCGTAGGTGAGCATGCTGAGATCCGGAGAGGGGAACTGGCTTGAGCAAGGCCGCAGAGAAACCAGGATCCCTTCGGAGTTTTCTGACACCTGGTTCAGCTCACTTACCGCCCTGCCTCCCTCTTAGTCAACTCAAGGAATAAAGGAGCATAGTCCCCTGTGGGTGTCACAGTGGGAGAGACCGCTGTGGTCGGGGGCTGCAGGTGCCCAGAACTAGCCATTCCCCTGGTCCCTGCCCCAGTGGCCATAAGAGTCCTGGAGGCTCAGGTGATTTGCATGACAAATACGAGCCCAGCCGGGCAGCAGACAAGTGTCTTGTCCCGGGTTCCCCCTGGCAGAGCCCTGTGCTTCTGCCCTGCTTCCTGGCAACAGACGCTGCTGTTCCACTAGGTGGCAAGTACTGTTTGAGAAGCAAAGCGGTGGATGGGGGATGAAAGAAGGAAGGGGGAGGGGTTGCAAATCTTCCCGAAATGGTGCCTGAGGAGCCACCTCAGCCCTCAGAGAGAAGGGTCACAGGACAGCTACCGTCCAAGCCTCGCTCATTCATTCAGAAGAGCTTTGCAAACGTCTGCTTTATCCAGCCAGACGATAGACCAGGTGCTGAGGATCGAAGACGAGTGAGAGGTGAACCTTGCTCCCGAGCATCTCGCAGTCTCCTGGGGCAGAGAATTACGGAAATTGGTCATTTTAACGTAGAGTGATAGTGTAAGGCTAGAGGGTGTAATGTGTGTACAGAAGGAAAAAAGCAGTGACTTTGCCTGGTCGGGGAACTGGCGAGAAGGTCCCACAGAAGGAGGTGGCCCCGGTCAGCACCTTTAAGAAGGAGCAGACTTTCACCAGGAACACAGAATGTGGAAACCCATTCCAGGCAGAAGAGACTATAACCAAGGAGCGAAAGTTTGGAGGGAATGAGGAGTGGGTGGTTCTGTGTGGAACACAATCTGCATGGGCTGAGCGGACCTTCAGGGGACAAAACGGAACACGGCGTGACGCAAAAAGACGCGCACTGGGTCTCAGGAGTGTCTCAGCCGCCCCACACCTCCCAAGGCACGTGTGAAATAGCCTTTGCCTGTAATGGTCCCTCCCTCCCTCCTTCCCTTCCTGCATCCTTCCTTCCTTCTCCCCTCTTTTCTTCCTTGATTTCTTTTTTCCTCCTTCCCTTTCTTTGTTGTTTGCTTTCTCCCTCTTTCTTTCCTTCTGATATAATGGACTGAAACACCTTCTTTCCTTCCTTCCTTCTTCCCTCTCTTCCTTCTGTTTATTCTTTCCTTCTCTTTCTATCTGTCTTTTCTGCTTGGGGTTTATTTGCATTTTTTCAATTACTTTGTGTGTGTACATGCACAACAGAGAGTAACACTACAGTAGAATGAGTCAGAAAGCCTTAGACCAGTGGTTCTAAATTAGCCAGGCATAATTTTGTCCCCAGGGGACATTTGGAAATCTCTGGAGACATTTCTGGTTGTCACAACAAGGAGGAGAGGAGGTAAAGGGGTGCTGCTGGCATCTAAGGGTAGAGGCCAGCGATGCTGCTAACATCTCACAACGCACAGGGCAGCCCCTACAACAACGAAAGGTCCGGCTCAAAATGTCAGTAGTGCTGAGGCCAGGAAATCTTGCTTTAGACGTTAGTAATAATATCTGTCATCCATTGAATATTTACTCTGTGCTCAACGTAAGAACTTTATACGTATTATCATATGTAACCGTCACAGCAACCCTGCAAGGAAAATAATATTGTGCCCATTTTATGGATGACCTCTATCACCTTGCCCAGGGTCCCACAACCAGGACTTTAGCCAGGTATGACTCCAAAACCTCTACTCTAACAAGCTCTGCTCCACCAATACCTTTTGTACCTTTGTACAATGATGGCCAATGACGCCAGTGCTGCCCCTTCCAGAGTTGTTGTGACAATAACAGTAAGTGACAACAACGTGTGAGCTGAAATCCAATTTACCTAACATGAGCACAGAGGTCAGCCTTCGACCTCAGTGCCCCTCACCTATGAAACGGAGAGCTTAGAACTGGCTGACCCCTCACCTATGAAACGGAGACCTTAGAACTGGCTGATCTGCAAGATCTCATGCAGCTCTCAAACACCAGAGCTGGTAGACTGATTTCACAGCCAGATGATAATGACACCGAATTAATCAGTGGGTTCATTTTCTATCAGCAGCTTGGATAGATGGTTCGAAGCTTAAATCCCAATTTCTGATCGCAGAGCTGTCATAACTTAGTCATGAGACATTGGCAAACATTTCCCTTTCCTGCATCTTAGTGTCCCATCTTCTCACTTAGGAATAATAATATTTGCTTTTCCTCAAAAAATCTCATCTTGAAGGCCACCTCGCCCTACCAACACCTCCCTCTGGATTTTGCCGAGGAGCAAATAGAAAAGTCAAACGGGAACACTTGGAGATGTATAAGGTGAAATATAAATGCTGGTTATGTTTCAGCATAACGACCATTATCACTGGGAGCCTACCTGGGAAACCGAAGCAGTGGGCATTTTCCTGGGAATCTACTGGAGAGAGATATGCTGAGAGATTTTTACAGTCGAAACACCACTTCGCTCTCGGTCTGTCCCCCAAGAGCATCATGGAAACGTCAATTTTGCATGTGCCTCAGGCCCTGCTCCAAGGAAAATAATAAAATCCAGGGGGCACAGTTCTCTGTTTCTTTAATGTCAGGGATCAAGTACCTGGATTTCTGGATGAAATTTGTGAGGTGCTGGCTTCCTCCCACCTCAGAGGCCTTGGCAGAGGTGGTCGGCTGCTGAGAGGACCTGGGGACCTGGGCGCTGGCCAGGCAGGGGCTACAGAGCACGAGGGCTGGGCCTGGGTTACCTGCCAAAAACTTAGGAAACAAGCAGGGACTGGGGATTCTGCCCCCCTAGCTTGGTGGTTTCAGATCTTATCAGAAGAGCTCTGTCTATACTCCCCCAGAAAAGGAAAATGGCCAAGCCACCATTTTTTTGACTCTCACTGGTTTTCAGAAGGTCACAGTTATGAATTTTGCAAGGACAGGTCATGGAACTCAGAGAAATTCTTAATTGTCTGCCCCCATTCCCACAGCTTCAGGCCCTGATTCTGTTTTCTCTATTTTTAAGGAGCTGCATTTAAGGAGCTTATCAGGAAACTTCTAAGCTACAGTCAAAATTCTTCATTATCTGGCCCCAAAAGACCACTAGTGATGTCTCTTATCACACCTCTGTGTGAGTATCCCCGGGGAAATTTCTGCACATCCTCCAAGGGCCTTTTCCCTGTTCCTACATTAGCTGCCTTCTGGAAGGCTCACACCTGGCGCCTCTGCTGTGTCCACCTGGTAACTCCTACTCTTTCTCTAAGAGCTGGTCCAAGCAGTAGTTCCTTTGAACAGCTTTCTCTGAACTTCCCACCCTCAAATTCATTAAGTGCCCTGTATTCCCACAGCACTTGGATTCTGTGTCAGGACATGGAGTCATCATAGATGGCACCTCGGGCTTCTTTCCTCATTGCATTCCCTCACCAAAAATTTCATGTGTTTAATAAATGCTTATCACACACTTGCTATGTGATAGCCACTACAAATACTAGATCTTTAAAACCCTCCGACGACCCTATGAGAATTGCACTATTGCTACTCCAATCTTATTTTACAAATGAGGGAAACTGAGTCATGAAGGGGTTAAGTAACTTAACTCATACAACACAGCTAGGAAAAGGCAAAACTGACATTTGAACCCAAACTCCAGAGTCCTGTCAAGTGAACAGTGCCTAACAATCCTAATTTTTCTCAAGGTAAAAGGATGTCTCCAAAGTATCAGAATTAGGACTAGGGAAAAGTTTATGTATGTATCAGGAAGTATGGGGACAGACGCAAAATATTACAATGTTGAGATATTATCTTGCTTTATAAGCCAAACCTGTTTCTCAACATCTTTCCGAATTCTCTCAACAAATAGCTTTCAGACAAATAGTACTAATTTGGTACTCCACCTTCTTCCCTTGGGAAGGGTTCAGTGGCTCTTGCTTAAGGCCATTCTTCCTTGAGTGCTGTGAACAGGATCTTGAATGACGAATATTTGGTTAATCATTAACAGAGTGGTTAATATATGGGCTTTAGAGTCCAGAAGATCTAGGTAAAAGTCCAAGCTCTGCATAGCTGCGTGGTCTTGGGCAACTTACTTGGCATCTCTGAGTCTCAGATTCTTGATTTATGAAATGGGAATAATCATTGCATCTACCACTGAATTAGTCGGGATGAATGAGCTTTTGCTGGAGTAACAAGCATCTCGTTTATCAGTGGCTCAATACAACAAAGGTTTGTTTTTCACTCAAGCTCATGTGCAGGGCAAACAAGCAGAGGAGATTTGTTCATCGTGTTTACTCAGGGACATAGGACATTGGAGCCTCCATCTAGACCAAGGGTTCTCCACCTCAGCACTATTGACATTTTGGGGCTGGATCATTCTTTGTCATGAGGGGCTGTCTTGTGCCTCATGGGATGTTTAGCAACATCTCTGGCCTCCACCAACTAGATGCCAGTAGCACCACCTCCCCCAGTTGTGACAACACAAACTATCAGCAGACATTTCCAACATACCATGGGAGGCGAAAGTCACCCCTGGTTGAGAATCACCGATCCAGACAGGCATTTCCATAATCAGAATGGCTGAAAAAAAGGAAAGATTAAACTAGAACACTAGTAATTAAACGCTTCTGTGTGAAAATGGCATATTCATTTTTCTCCGCTCAGATTGATTAAAGGTACCCAACTTTGAGGAAGCAGGAAAAACAATCCTATCATAAACCAAGAAGAGAGACACATGGAATATTTGTCAACATCTCTAATAAATAGCTATCTAGGGCTGTTGAGAGGACGAAATGAAGTAGTGCATGTGAAGTGTTTAACACAGTGCCTGGCTGATAGGAAGAGTTCACTACCCGGGGACAGTTGATATTAGAATACATTGCAGGGCTGGCCACCTGGGAAGGAGGAAGAGGTATGGGTTAAACTGTCTCCACTAACAGCTGCTTTGCAGGAATATAGAATTCCCACCTATTTGTTAGCTTTCCTTTATCTAAAGGCCAGCAGAGATTGGTTAGTTTGCCGTGCTTGATTGCAAGGAGTGCCTTATTAACACTGTTGTTGGCCAATGGAAGCTTCCTGTTAGTTAATAACAACAACCACAAAAGAGCCCTGCTGACTGCTGCCTTAAAGCATTCTCCTTGCTTTGAGCTAGTTTTCCTCTTTCTCTCTTGTTCTAACCACTCAGGCCTTCTCTTAACATACCATACATACATAGCATCCTTCCTACCTCAGAGTCTTGGCACAGCTGTTATTCCCGCTGTCTAGAAGCCTGTCCCCTATTCATCCACTTCATTCTTACTAATTTCGTCACTTTCCAAGAAAGTATTCCTGACTTTTCAGATGAGGTATTCCCTCTTCCACCCTCACTCTAGTAAACGATCAGAGCCCTGAGGTCTTTCCTTCATTACACGTCACGATTTGTAATTAGACATTTACTCATGGGATTAGCTGATAACGTCTGTCTCCTCTACAGGTTTGCAAATTCAGTCATCACTTTCTCTCCTTTGCTTACCTTCTAAAACCCAGCGCCTTGTGCCTGGTATATAATAGGCACTCAATAAATATAGGTTGAATGAATGAATGAACAAATGAATGAAGGCCAAGTGCATGAATGAATGAACGAAGGCTAAGATTAAAATCTGGGTCTACTGACACCTGCTTTGAATTTTTTCTTTTAAACCATGCTGCAAGTGACAAAGTACTGGCCCCAATACATTTTCCAGGAAAGGAAAAGGAGAAAAATTCCTAATCTAAAATGTCAGGTCTCTCACCTCCTGTGAGGACACTGTAGGAGAAGGTGTGCCACCTGCGCACACAGCGACCAAGGGCCTCACCCCGGCGTGCCACTGCAGCAGGCGTGTTTGCAGAGAAAGCACACAGCTCCCAGTTCCTGGTTGGGAACCATGGTGAGGAGTCTCTAAACAGAGCTGGAGGGGCAGCCTCAAGCTGGAGCCTCGGGGAACGGCCCTGGGAGCGCTGACAGGCCATCCCCGAGCCCCGGGTGGTAAGTCTGCCCTTCTTCCTAAGGATATGGAGTTAGATCTTGGTCCCAGTCATCTGGCCCAGTCCCCCTGCCCCTTAGCACCCTGGTCGCTGGACTTTCAGCTTGAATGGGAGTCCCTTTTCTTCCTTCCTTTCACCTGGAGGGAATCCAAATCTCTGCCCCCTGGCCTGTTGCCCATTCCCACCCACATTGTCGTCTCCACCTCCCAGTGAGGGGTAGTCGCTTTCTCCCTGAGTAACTGAACCCCCCGCTCTACAAAAGAATCAGTGGGCTGCTCACCGCGTCTCTCCCAGGCGTGCATCCATGGGACCTGCTCAAACGCCACTTAATCTCTGCCTCTCCTGTGTGCCTGTGAGTCTCTGTCTCTCTTTGAAATATGATCATACTGCTTTGGACTGAGGCCATGCATGACATATCTAAAATTAATACAAGTCAATATTTAAGACAAAACTTCTCATAAATGGCAGGAAAAAAAGATTTGCTGCAGAAAAGCTGGATTACTATGAACAAATCCCTTGATACAAGAGTATGTCAGAGAAAAAAAAAAAAACAGACAAGCAATCCAAAAATAGGATCATTTTAACTGACACCTTCAATGGCTCTAATCTGTTAAATTACCTGTTTTCTATATGTAAAGATGAAAATTGATTGGTGTTGGCCAGGAAGAAAAAAAAGTCTGATAATTAATGCTAAAGTTATTAGGTACAAGCTAACATAATTATAAAGTACATCAAAAAAAAAAGGATGGCAAAATCCTGATGGCATAGCTCATTGAGTTTATTTCATTAAATCAGAAGAGCGCCTGAAATCATCACGAACCGAATGGCTGCTACTGCAGCGGCACAGCCCGCTGGACCAAGGATAAAAATGGTAATCGGAGGGAGAAATCTATGGTCTGAATCAGAGTCTACTGTCTGGGCTATATATTAATATTTTACCTAAGTGCATAGCAAAACTCTTCAAGTGGCTAACTACAGATGAAATCATTTGCCTTATAGATTAAATGTGTTCGTGCAAGGTTTTATTGACAAAAAATGGTTATGGTGATACATAAATTATTCAGACATTTAAGACCATCGCTATTATGATACCATCTTTTATTAGAGCAAGAAGCATTTTTAATAATCCAGGAAGAGTTATGTATTGTATAATTCTAGAGCTTGTTCACGGCTAAAAACCATTGTAAGATCATTCCTGAGGGAGTTGACTTCCGGAGAGATGACCTCTCTCCAGAATGGTGAAGACAAAAGTTTAGCTGTGGTTGCTACTTTAATCTGATTTACTGTTTATGAGTTATTCATGTGAGGATCTAGTCTGGTTGCCACTAAAATCAACTTGCTTCAGCCTCTGGTCCTTTCTTTGTTCTCCTGTTTTTATTTTTTAATGACTAAAGTAATCCTTGATTGTAAAATAGCCAAGCAGAACAGATGTATATGGAGTAAAAAGTGAAATTCACTTTTTAACCCATATATCCAAGCCAAATCTATTCCCTTACCTTTCCAGAAATACCACCACTGACTGGTATGTTGCCTGCAGGTAATGTTTTTGTAAAAAATGTCTAGGAATATACACACAGAGATGATATATAAAAATAAATGCACATAACAGTTATTTTAAACTTGTAAGTAGAATCGCTGTATGTATTTTGGTCTGCAACTAGCTTTTTTCCACTTAAGAATATGTCATGGAGATCTTCTGTACCAATATGCATAGATGATACCTAATTCTTCTCAGCTATTGCCTAGTGCTCCATTCTATTGATTGCCATGGTTTATTTCACTTTTTTCCTTTTGCTAGTATTTAGATAGTTTCTATTTCTTCACTATAGCAAACATGTATCAGATGTATGAACATACATGTGGGGTGCGGGTATATAATTTTTATATCTACATGTGTGTAGGTATGTGTGTGTGTATGTGTTTCTGTAGTATTTCTATAGGACGTAATATTTCTGTAGGGCAAATTCCCCAGAGAGGAATTAACTGAGCTAAACCGTATGTGCAACTCTGGTACTGTCAAAGATACTGTCACGTGACCCTCCGAAAATGCTCTTCTAGATGACACTGTGTGATGGTGCCCTTTTGGCCATTTCCTTGCTACCACTGGGTATTACTCACCATTTCGGTTTTGCCAACCTGGAAGGTAGAAAATTACACACCATCACTGATTTTCAGTCTCATTTCCCTGGTTGGGAGTGAAGTGGACTTAGCCTTCTCTTTAGGTGTTTTGCATAATGAATCTTCAGTTGAAGCAAAAATAGTCATTGAGAACTGTACTGAACCCACAAAATAAAAGAAAACGAGGCCACTGAAGCTCAGAACTGCATACACAATGAAAAGGAGCCCCAGGTTGGCTTCTTTAATGAGGCAGTGCTAATTATGCTAAAAGTTAGCAAGGTAAAAATGTGGAAAGGACTCTATTTAGCTTGTTGTATGCTATGTAGAAAAAAAGCTGGGGGAGCCAGACTGTACAAGCTTTGATGCATGTCTAGACTGTACTACATGACCATGGACAAGTTACACACCGTCCATGTGTCTCAACATTTTCATCTGTAAAATGGGAATTCTTCCTCAAAGGGCTGCTGAACCGAGACGGTGCACATCTAATCTTTGGCACAGTGCCTGGAAAATAAATGGTGGGCTCTAAAAATGTTAGTCATAATAATAGCAATGGCAGTAATTACTATTACCACTGTTATCATAAGTCAAAGAGGCAGTTCCATACCCACAAGGAGAAAGAGTCTCTGAGCAGTGAGTAAGTGGCATTTGAGCAGATCAGATGGATACCTGCCTGGGAGAGATGAAGGTGGGAAGCTCACTGATCCTTTGTACAGCAGAGTGCAGTTAGCCAAAGGGAAATGATTAATTATGTCCTAATTGCAAACTAATTGCATATCAGAACAAGAAGGGGTCTTAGAAGCCATGGAGTACAAAAATCTCATTGTGTGGCTGGGAAACCAAGACCCAGAAAGAAGTGACCCTGCCTAAAATCACACAGCTGCCCAAGCAACAAAACTAAACCCTGGATCTCTTCCTGCACTCCAAGTTCACGCTTCCTCCATATTCATATTTTCTGCATTATTCTTCACCTGTTAGTTGAACAGAGAAAAATATTTATGAAGAATGAGTCTACAAATGCAGCTTTCTCTTTTTGATTTCTGTTTAGGTGATGGCTTTAAAAAAAAAAAAAAGTAACCAAATTAAGAATTCCTGCACATCAGCAAAGAAATGACAGCTCAAAAAAAAAAAGGTAAAATGAAGTTCAGGTAATGCATAGAAAAGGAAGTACAAATGGCCAAACACACATGGGAAAAGAGGTTCAACTTTGCTGGCAATCAGGGAAATACAAGTTAAAACAACATTCATTCTTTTATTCAGTCGAAAAAGAATTTTTGTGTGTCTACTATGGGCCAGGAGTGGTTCATTTTTCATCTGCCAGATTGGCAAAAATTTTAAAGCGTGATAACACCAGGTGTTGGTGAGAGTGTAAGGAAACTGATATTCTCGTATGTTGTGTGAGGGGTGGGAATTATTAATCCACACATTTGGAAAGTAATTTGGACAGCTCTTGGCAGAATAGTGTCCCCACCCTGAGGATGTCCATGCCCTAATGATACCTGTGAACACTTGTTGAAAGTCCAATTTCCCAAGTCAGGTGGCAAAGAGGAGTTGAGGTTGCAGACTGCATTCAGTTAGAATGTTGCTTTCTCCTGGTAGAGGTGATGGTTACCTTTCTGGGGATTGTGACTGGGAGAAAGCACAAGAGTGGATTTTGGAACACTGGTCATAGTCTGTTTCTTCAATCCATGTGCTAATTATATAGGTATGCTCAGTTTGTGAAAATTCATTAATTTTCCATATGTATGCTGTTCCTCAATAAAAATTTTAAAATTGTTCAACTACTCAGATGGCCCATCTTGACCACTCTATCTAAAATATATCCTTATCTTCCTTATTTTTCTTCATGACACCTGTCACCCCATGACAATATATTATAAATGTATGTCTTTGTAAACTCCATAAGACAGGACATCTGTCTGTCTTCTGCACCACTGTGTCCCCAGGGCCTCAAATAGGGCCAAGCACATGATGTACTCTCAATGACTATTTGTTGGATTTTGAATGAATGAATGAATGAATGTGGTCACAAGGAATGGAGCAACTGATTTTCATTCAGTAACTTCTCAAAGGACACCTCATTTTGGGTGCATTATTATGAGATGATGCTTATCTAATGGATGAGAAAGAGAAAGAGGCAGATTGTGAGCTCAAAGGAGTCATCATGGACTGCAAATGTACTTAAATAAACACCCTTAAATTTCCCTCCAAATAGGATAGGCCACAGAAACATTACACAAGGCATTTGCAAAATCTAGTTATCTTCTAGAGAAGTTTTTGCTGAGCAAGAAGTTTCAAATGTTGATTTATTTTTAATAAGTTAGACTTTCTGTTCTTTCTTGTGATCTACCAGTCACACTGGAGGTGGCCAAGATGGGAATTGGAAAAGGAATAGCCCAAGAAAAACGGTATTCCAGGAGAGCAGTTTTCTCAAACTCTTCCCTCTCCTTGTAGTTCAACGACTTCTTTTTTGAGATATATTTCCTATACCATACAAGTCACACATTTAAAGTGCACCAGTCAATGGTTTTTAGTATATTCATGAAGTTATGCAGCCATCACCACAATCCATTTTAGAACATTTTCATCACCCCAAAAAGAAACCCTATAACACTTAGCTGTTACTCTCCATTTCTGCCAATTCCTCAGGCCTGGATACCTGACTAATCGACTTTCTAATTCTTTAGATTTGCATATTCTGTGCATTTCCTATAAATGGAATCACACGATATGTGGTCTTTTGTGATAGGTGAACCATGTGGTATGCTGAGTTTACTGTTGTAGGCAAATGAGATTTGGTCTCTGTTCTCAACAATACACTCATAATCTATTGATTTGAGAAATATTTAAGAAATGAAATCAAGATGCATCTTTGATTAACTTGATATGGAAAACAATGCACAAAAAGCTTTTGAGCTTTGGCAATTGGAACACAGACGCGTCATTTTCTGAGATAAGAAGCATGGAGGTTTGGGCAGGTGGGAAAGGTGGGTGTATGGCAGAAAAATATGATTTTAGTTTTTAGTTTAGGGATCTATGAGACATGCAATACACAGGCAGAAGTGAGGATTTGGAGCTTAGAACAGAGAGCTGCTCAATATATGAATTTTGGAGTCACACAGATAATTGAAATCATGAGTGCAATTGCCTAGAGGAAGAGTGAAAAATGATGTGAGAAGACCTTCTAGGACTAGACCTTAAGGAACTTTGACATTTAAAGGCAAGATAGAGAAAGACGAGGCAATAAAGAAACAGCCAAGTAAGTAGAGGAAAACCATGAGTTTGTAATGTTCCTGAAGCCAAAAGAAAAGTGCACTTCATGGAAAAGAGCTGTCAACAGCTGTGAATGCCACTCAGAGGCCAAGGAAGATGAAGGTGCTTTGGATCGAGAGGCTTGGCAGTCATCGGTGACCTTCTGGACAGCTGTGTGGTAGAGCGGTGTGGGAGAGTGCACCCGGCCAGTAGAATCTGATGGAATGGAGGCAGAAAAGGTTACAGCTCTTTTAAGAAGCTTGGTAGACAAGAATCCAGAATAGGGCAGTAACTAGCAGGAAAAGAACATGATTTGTTTTTGCCTTTGTCTTTTAAAAAAAAAAAAGCTAAATGCAGACTTAAGGGCTATTGGTAAGAAGTCGGTGCAGTGCGAGAGTGATGACTTATGCTCAAAGCTCAATTATACTTCCATAATTTTGCCCGCACCTTTTGTGAATCGATTGAGCAAAAGTTAAAGTTTTTACCAAGCATAAAGTAGCAGAAAAACATGAACGGCATCCTGGACCTGTCATGTATAGATCAAGTTATTTAATTGCTGTAAGCCTCGGTTTCCTCATCTTACTCTTCAGGATTATTGCAATGATGAGAAATAGCGTATGAAAAGCCATTATCATCGCACCTGGCACGTAGACAGCTCCCAATAAATGGTAGCACTTATTATTTCACTCCACACAGCTGTGCAATTTGTGTTAGTCAAATCCTTTCTTAGGTTTTCAGGGCTGGCAGGGATGTTGTATCCATTAATCTAAGCTTCAAATAGCTGCCTAGGTTTCCTGTTCCTAAGCCTAATTCTCAAATGATGCTTCATTCTTCCATCATCAACATGTATTCATATTTTCAACACAGGTTTACCATTTCTATCACATTATGGGCCATATTTTTAATCACCTACTGTTGTCATCATTGTCATTATCATTCCATAAAAGGGAGTTCCCTAGCGTCAACCTGCCATTCACAACCTTGTGCTTACACTGCTTGACTTCATCTAATTCTACATCTCACTCCATTCTGTCCTTCCACAAGCCCAAGTTTCCACTGTTCTCATATGTTCATTCTCTCATCACCCTTTGGACTTGACCAATGGTATGTTCTCCCCGGTGTCGACCTTGATTCCTTTTGGAATGATTCTAATGGTCCTTGGCAATCTTGGGATATGCCATTCCCAACTGAATCCAGCCCTTGGGACTCTCCTACCTCAGGAAATACCCCCACCTGATTACTGCAGCCCTGTAGGGACAAAACTTGCACCAGCATAAAAATACGAAAAACATCATGAAGCCAATTGATAACAATGAGTAATTTACCCTCACAGAGAATTTCCTAGAATGTACTACTTGTTTCGCAATTTCAGCTGTCTTCTTGACAGTGCAAATGACGGTTGTACCATAACCTTGAATTCAGGAAGTGTGCATTAACTTGCCATTCCCAGCTGCCTTTCTAAGATGTTCGCTTCCCGTCGGTGTGTTATTTGTTCTTCCAGCCTCCTGCACTCAAAATTCTAGTATCTTGATTCCTGCAATCCCTGCTCCATTCCACCCACTCTACTATCACCCATTCAGTTATCATTATGCCAATTCTTTAATGCCTTTTGAATTTATCTATTTTTCCCCAGGCCCTTTACATTTTAACGTATACCCCAGATTTCCTAGCTCCTCTGTCATAGCCCTTAGTGATTAATCTTCTCAGAACTGCACTTTGTATCATTGCCCAGCTAAAAATCTTTGTATCTCCATAATACTTGAAAAGTAGTATCCAGATGCCACCTACTCATCCCTTCATCTTTTCTCTCTCTCCCTGCTTCCTCTAGGAAAGCATTATTCCAAAAAGTGTGTTTTATTCTGTCCCCCCCACCCATTGTCACCCTGTGGTTGTTCTTGCTTTCTCTCCCTTGCCCAAATAGTTTCATGCACCTATAATCATCTTCTTCCTCTGCTCTTCCTCGAGACTCTCTCAAATTGAATATGTTTCAGAGAATCAGCGCCTTAGCTGTTAATGATTTCCACTCCTAGGAGCTAAGAGCACTCAGCTAGCTTAATCACATCCTGGACTTTTGTCATGTAATGCCTTGCGTTTGCCTGTCTGTCATTTCTTAGAATTTTATATCTGCTAAGTCTCTTAAAGATGACCTTATCTTTGGCTATGATGCTAGAAGTAAAATATCCATTATAAGGGGACTTCTGCTCTGTTCCGTGTAATTCAATCTCCACCAGGAACATCATACCAAAAAGGGATAGTGACAAGATGAAATACATTCAGAGGGAGACTGCTAGAGAGAGAGAGGTCTGAAGATGGGAATGTTCATGATTAGTAGATTGGACAGTTATCTCCAAATACTTATAGAAAAATATTTAAACTTAGCCCATGTGACCCAGAGAGTAAAAGAACCATGTTGGGGGGCAGGTATAAGAAAATATATTAGCAGTCAGTACAGCAGGAGCAAGGATCAATTAGAGGGAATATTCGCTGTAGAGCTAGCACAGAGCCCTAGAGGGCCTCCTTGCTGTGCTGTACACCCAGCCTTTGGTTTCTGGATGGTACCAAAGACGGTAGAGAAATTCCTCAGGAAGGTGCTGGGATGTTGGGGTAGCAGTGGGGACCCTGGGGGAGGTAGGTTGGGCAGTGGTTATCTAACACTGGTGCAGAGGTGCTTTAACAACCAATACAGACTTACTAGTACCTGCTGGCTAAAGACCAGGCCTGTCCATTTAACAGATTCACTTTCTGAAAATTGGCATAGAAGGAATCTACCCACTAGAATTGGACATTCTGAATACTGGCTTTCTGAGAATTGGACAGCTTTCAAAAATATAATAGTACCAACATGAGGAAGTTACAGGGAGAGGTATTTTCAGTAAAATATAATCTGAATAAATGTTTTTAACCATTGCAGCTAATAGAAAATAGTGTTGGCATAGAGGACCTCCAGGTTCCTCCCAACCTTGAAAGACTGTAATTTTACTATAGTCTAATTCCCTCATTGTATAGATGAGGAAACTGAAACTCAAGGAGGAAACATGACTGAGATCTGCTTTGTCATTGCTGTTTTACTTCCATATCGTGGATTTGCTTTTCCATGTGTATTTGTTCTTGCCCTCAACTGCACTTTGCTTCTTCTAGTCCCTACAGTGACGAGAGGCATAACACGCACAGGGTCTTAAATAATAAACACGTGATGTATGAGTGGATAAAAAGCTCATCCTTGTCCACATTTCAAGCTCAGGATCCCAGAAGAAAACTTAATTCATCCTCTACTCCCTCCTCCTGCTTCAGACGATTGAAACTTACCATTGCTTCTTCCTTCCCTGACCAAATGCTAACGGAGGTGCTAATGAGCCCTCTGGCCATTAGAAAGAAAGAGAAAGAGAAATCAAATAGTCTAATTAATCCACAAATTACAGTCACTGAAAAAAAAAGCGGTCATATTTCCTATAGAAAGCCAGATGGGGACTAATGGGCACTACAGCATTGGTCTTGGCTCTTTGGGGTGTGTAGCTTGGGGCCACCTGTTGTTTTTTCAGGGATTATGAGGCATCACTTGGCTTCCATTTGGGTGGAGCTCAGCAACACTCCCTTCCAAGTCTGAGCTGTCTGTTTGCTTATTAAATGGGAAAAGGAGGGCAGAGAGTAACCTCTTTGTATAAGGCGAGCCTCATATTAACAGCAAACATTTATTGAGTACTTATTATGTGCCAGGAATATACTCAGTGTTTTACTTGGAATTTTTCATTGAATCCTATACCATTATTTCCCCCACTTTATACACAGGGAAACTGAGGCTTGGATAGGATAGGTAACATGCTCAAGGACACACAATAAGTGGCTAAATATGCAGCTGAAGACATTTTAGCTGGTACTGAACCCACCAGCTGTGCAGCCCACACTCTTGACTCTTTCTGTCTACACTGTGAGGACAAGAGCGGCTGCATCTTCCATCAGTGAACTCTGGGAATGCAGCATAGCTTTGAGCATCCCAGGGGGATTGGGGCTGATCCCATACAAAATGGGACTTACATGGATTGGCTTGAGGATGACTGGGAGGGTGGGGGTGGTGATATGTCAGAACCATCTGCGGGGCAGTGCGGAAAGGAAGGGAGGGAGCTCTGTGGCCTGTGTTCTGCTGGTTTATAGAGCAGCCTCTCCCAGGCTTTCCAAAAGCACACAGAGGATTTTCACTGCAGCAGGGAGCACGGGCCTTTATCCAGTGAGAATCAAGACAACCATGTTTAATAGCTACCAGTATACTAAGTGGAAAGCAAATTTAAAAGTGTGAAATCACAAGGTATGCTAGGTTAGAAATCATAGAAATGAGTCAAGAAGTTAAGAGTAATTAGGTATAAAGACTTTGCTGCTCATGGATTAACAAATTCAAGTTTGGCTTTTCCTGAAAGCCCAGTGTACGTTGTGTGAGTGTGTGTGTGTCTGAGAGAGAGAGAGACAAAGAGACAGAGAGACTGTACAAGTCACTGTAAGTCTCCAAGACCTTATAAGAGGCATTCCCTGGCAGAGTCAGTCCCACCCAGTCCTTAAATCAGTAAGAACCCCTGAAAGCATCTCTTCTGTTTTGAATCTGAAATGGCAATTAGTTACACCTGCTGACCAGTAAGCGAGGGGTACACAAAGCAACAAAAACAGTAGCAGGTGCACCAACTTCTCCTCTAGTCCTGTGTTTAACAAACCCTAAGGTGCCTGAGAATCCCCCGGGGTGTCCAGTTAAAATTCAGATTCTGATTCAGTAAGTTGGAGAAAGGGGGCGTCCAAGACTACATTTCTAAAAGGTTCTCAGACATTTTGCTGGTTGGTGAACCACACTCTAAACCCTCTATATAAGTATCTCTTTTGAGCTTAAGATAATGTGTATGAATTTCCACATTTGATGAATAAAAGCAGTGTGGCTTAGAGTACTGAATGATTTCCTCAGTCGCAGAGCTAATGAGCTCTGTCCACGTCTGATGACTGCAAAATCCATGCTGCTTCCGTTACATGCCACTGTAGTACACATGCACACTCAAGCCCCAGCTTGCATGAGACTCGACATGGGGACATGTACAGTAGAGACCCAAGCATCCCTGTTCTCCAGGACCTGATTTACGCAGCCCACTGTCTCCCCAGGTCTCTGGGGCTGGTGCTTGCTGGGACTGGAGTCTGGCTTTAAACCCACCATAAAACCCTCTTGTCCAGGACTCCAGCCATCTCCTGACTCAGGGATGAACCCATTTTCTATTGCCTCAATCAGAAAAACTCCTGTTACTTTTGTTGGACTAGCCACTGGGCCCACGTATATGACCCCACTTTGCCCCTTGGGTGGAACTATTGGATTAGAATACCAGCTGGAATGTTCTAGAGAAAGAAGCTCTCCTTCGAGATTAATGGCTATCTTTACCAGTCCCACCCTCATGGGGCCAGCCCTTTTCTCCCCACGTTATCAATCTCCCTGGTCTTTACCCCATGTAACTCTCGGTTCCTTTTCCCGCTCTGGTCATGACCTTCCGGTATGCCTAATGACAAGGTGACACAGTTTCTTAAATGGTCTCTAGCTTCCTGGGGCTAACACTTTAGTTGTGGCGACAGATGCAAATAACCAGTCACTTGTCTCTGTACTTTGCACTTCCCTTCACTCTTCTCCATGTTTAAATGCTCAAAGCCTGAAAGATCCGCTGTAAACGGCATGTTTTCCATAAAGCCTTTCCTTGTCACCTGAACTGACACTGACCTCTCCTTCCTCCATACTCCCCTAACCCAGGGACATCTTCCTTGCGTGTGTCTCATAGCACCTAACACTTTGGATCTTGCACTGTGGTCAGCCTTAGCTATGGCTGCCCTTGTATCTTTGGCTCCCCAGAGGGAGCTCCTCTACCTGGTCCCTTCTTGTATCTCGAGCTGTGTGCTTTGCACGTTGTATGTGCTTAGTAAATGGCTACTAAATGAATGAAATTATTTCAAGTATTGTCTGGCATAATAAAGGACCAGAGAGCAATTAGAGACCAACTGGTGGAAGAACTAGTGAATAAAAAGGAGGCTGGAAAAAGAGGAGACTACCTGGAGATCTTATGGAGGAATTGAGGTCCATCTGTGTCCTGAAGGGTGAATAGGAGGTCCACAGTGGGATTACTAATAACTAAAAGTAATTGAGTGCCCACCATGTGCCAGATAGTGGCTAAACCACGTGCTCATTTCATCCTCACCATCCCCTGGAAAGTAAGTTGTTTCTATGATAGTTTCCATTTTACAGATGAGGAACACACAGAAAGGTCAGAGAGGCAAGTTCACTTTCTCCAGAGCATGTGGATTGTCAGTAATGAAGCCATGATTTGATTGCACCCACAGCACACGTTTTAACACCCAATGCTCCAGGTGTAGATGAGGATGGTTCTGGCACAGGCAACAGCCCGAGCAGAAGCAGGACCAGAGTGGGAGCCCCGATTAATCCCACGTGACAGGGGCAGGCGGGCCCATGGGGCTGCGGTAGTGTCAGACAAGGCTGGGAAGGTGGTCTGGGGACAGACCCGGGTCATGTTTTCCCTTCGTGAGAATGAAGAGTACGAGCCACGAAGAAGAAACACCGAGTCAAACTTGCACTGAGAAGCGTTATTTATGTGCTGTCTCTGGCCCAGCCCGGGGCTGCCGTCGTGTGGGGAACGGGGATCCCAGCCAGTGCCCCTGGACAGCTCTGAGGCCCGAGGAGCTCTCTGCAAAGTCACACTTTGGAGAATAAAGCTGCTGGTGATGCCCAGAGTGGCCCAAATAAAAGTCAAATACCACATTCAGTCCTCCAGGGGTGTTTTTGCTATTAAATTAAGTCTGGAAAATAAATAATTGTCTTTGGATTTGATTTGAGAGATTTTTGGTAGTTGAACACTCAGTCAGGGGGAATTAAAAAAAAAAAAAAAGGCTGTTTCTTGAAAGTTTCTTTGACTGGCTCCCCCTGCCAGATGACAGTGGATCGCAGTGAAGCCATGCTGTCTGCAAAGAGATGATTTTTCCCCCCTCCTTGACACAATTATCCCAGAAAAATCGAGGGGGGAGGGGAGGCTCCGTCATATGTTCCAATTTTTATTGCTGCATTCCTTGGATGGCTCCATATGTTTACCTTTAGCTGACTTTAGACTTGGTGTTCTCTGCGGCTGCTGGCATCGGCCACAGAATTCTTTCATGTCTATTACTTTATTAAGGAATGTAAAAGCCACATACAGACCGACCAGGGGACACAACAGTAGGAGACACAAATAACCCTGAATGCGCTCGCTAAGAGCCTAAGGGGAGGCTTCGCACCTAATTCTCCCAGATGGGCTGTAAGGCTCCCGAGGACCAAAAGGGGGCACTCTTAGCACTCGCTCCCAAGCCCAATTGATAATACCGTTTTGATAAATAAGTAGTGCAGAAACAGGGCTTTGAGATCGGTCCTGGTGGAAGCAGAATGGGGTGACGGAAACCACTCTCATTACCGGGGAATTTTTAAAAATTTTTTTGATTTTTCATTAACTAGAAATGGAATTCTGAAATCATGGGGAAGTTGTTAAGATTAAATGGGATAAATGCACAAAAAGTTGCTTCACACAATGCCTTGGCACGTGTATCATAAATGCTCAAAGGGAGTAGCTATTATTTAAGCATATAGTCTGGCTTTTTCTTCCTGTTACAAGGAGTACTGAGGCTAGGTCCAGCCTGGCTCATAGCACAGGGTATCATTGTGGCAGGAGTCTTTGTATTGGACAGCATTAGGCAGGGCTGGGGAATAACCAGGAACTACTCGATTCCTACTGTGCGCCAGGAACTTTGCATAAGTTATCTTGTTACCACGATTTTGTAGATGAGGAAATTGTGGCTCAGGATGGCTAAATATATTTCCCTGGTATGTGATGGAGGCAGGATTTGAACCCAGGTTCTGTCTCATTGATTCCAAACCTGAGCTTTTTCTATTAGACAAGAGACCACTTCTCATAATGTGTTATTTTCTCACTTAGTCTCAGATCCCCGCGATCACTTTACCGCTCGAAGCCAACCCTGAAAACTTCCGATCCCAGATAGATACAATTGCAAACTAACATTCTTAAATTCCTCAGCAAAGCATGTTTGTGGCGAGATGGAGAAAGGAAGGACTGAGGGACGAGGTCACGGAGGTAGTTTCTGTGCCACCAGCCTCCGAGGATGCTTGTCAGTGCCTGTAGGATCCTTACTAGTTCTCCTCTCTCTCTGTCTCTCCAGACACCTGCACAGAAACAATTGCTATGAAACACATCAAAGCCAAGCCCCGAACTTCACAGAACAAAGCCTGGATTTTGTTCTAGCACCAGAACTCTTCCCTTCTCCTTCCCAGGAGTTTATAGTCTGCACTGTAACTACCCAGTACATTGGGAGGTTAAAAAAGAGAGCTCTTGCTCAGAAAGAGCTAGAAAGATCATCTGGAACAAGGGGGTGTATTTTTGCCTCCCTCATGGAGGCTCATGGCCACCTGTTCCTTACCGGTAGGTGTCAGTGATTAAGAGTAGACATGCTTTGATGTAGCATGCGATGGAAAGAAGAGATTTGCTGAGATGACAAAACACGTTTGCCTTGCGAATTTCCTTGTGATCCTAGAATGGGTGAATGGCTTGCAACTGAAGGATGTTTTGATTATCAAGAGGGTCACTTCTCAGCCTCACTTAGGACTGGATTTTCTCTCACTGAGTACTGGGCTTTCAGTCCTGTAACAATTTATGGGTTTTTTTGTTGTTATTGTTTTTTAGCCCATCAGGTCCTTCAGGAAGATCTTCAGAATCAACAACTCTTTCATCTCTATATCATTGGCAAAATTTTTTATAAAAGTGGATACTCTTCCCAATGAGAACTGGCTTATGTGTATCTAATGTTTACACTGGGGCAATATTTCCCAAGGCGGTAGTAAAGGCTCTGAGAAGTCCTGTAGTAAAAGAAACCTATGTCACTTTACTTAATCCAGGGATTCTCATATATATCTGACCACAGAACGCTTTTAGCTAACGTCTATTAATATCCCATGGAAACAGTTTAGGTGTAAACATATAAACTCTTAGAACTGCTTAAAAGGGATAACCTCAACTTATTGATGGATTCAGATAGACTATTTAAAGCAGAACTATTGGTCACATATTTGGGATAAAAACTGAAGCTGCCTTAGTGGTCTGTCTAGATTATTTTTAGGTCTGTGTAAGTATGTGTGCGTGTGTTTATATATACTACATATAAATATGCGTTTTAGCTGTGAGGTTGGAAGATGAGGGAAAAAGAGAAGAAGATATTCCTGTCTGTAAAGAAGCAGCAAGTGTCCTATGGGACAAGGGAAAAGTCTATAAATTTTAAGGCATCATCCCCACCTTCTACTGTTGGCAGAATCTGGTCACAAAAATAAGCATCCTGTGGCTTCCTATAATGATGGAAACACCTGGACTCCTGTTCCCCATGAATGCCCTGACAATTGGAGATGACACCCCTTCTCATAAACCTCCCAGAAATCTGCGTCCTCAGCCCAGAGCCCAGCCCTCCCCTCATCCCCAACACAGCACCCAAAATACTTCTTTCAAAGTCGTCGATACCCATGTAATGCACTCATCGGTAGACTTTTGGATGATGAATTCAGAACATAGTCTTATTTTATTCAATGTTTTGATCTAGCTTTTATTTTCTGAACATGTTTGAACCTTCTCAAGAAAATTCTTAGAAATCCACTTTATAAAAAAAAATGTACAATTACATATATTTTTGAATTGTTGAAAGGTTATAGGAGTTGTTTTTAAATTATTTTAAATGAAATATAAGGTTGTTTTCTGAAATAGAACTTTGTCCGTGTATTTTTTTTAATTGTCACATATAGGGTGATTTTAAAGTAAATAAGAACACAAGGTTCATATTATTTTAAATGTATATTGTATTTGTCTTCTCAATGCTGTGGTTTTTAGGTCTGTGAATAGCATCATAGTATGGAGCCAGCCTATTAAGCAGCCTGTTTGGGTAAGGAAACCCTTAGACCAGCACAATGTTGTATTGCTCACTGTGTCTTTCCAATATGGTTAGAATTCCACAACCTAAATGATCATTTGTTGAACAAATTCATGCTTTTATTAGTCAAAATACAGAGAAAACAGAGCCTCCCTGTTTCAAGATATTTGCTAATGCATGGTTAATTATCACATATAGCTTACTATAATTCATTTTACAGGGGAGACCTCCTGCAGGTAACATACTAGCAGTTTATGAACCAAAATAACCTCACTATAGATTAGAGCTGTTCCAGGGCCGCTCAGACAGTTGGTGCTTCTAGACCTTCTCACTTCACATTGCTAATTCGAACAAGGCTTTATTTTTATATTTGTCAGCAGCAAGACTGTAGGATGGTTGTTAAACCTCTCCCAGGCCTAATTAGAGCAGCAATGCTCGCATTCATAATGAAGCTCGTGTCTTGCTCGGGAGGCAGTGAGCTGGGCTGTTACAGTAGCTTCCTGGCAGGCCGCGGCTGGCAGTTTTAAGGTAGCTAGTGGCTGCGATATTAAGTGACTGTTGAAATTCATTGACTCCACTACGGCTAATGTGTCTAGATGACAACAAGTTTACACGGTTCTTTTATAGTTACAGCAAATGGGTCCATTTAAATATTTATTAGGTGATTATGGTGATGTGAAATGGAAAAAAAATGCTAAGAGCAATATCTCAAGTATGGCTGTTTTTAACTGTTTATGTGGGGTCTGAATCATGGTATCACTCAAAATTGCTGCATCTTTCCCTTATAAATATTTATACTAGATCAGCAGTGATGAGTGCTAATTTATTTGCATTCTGTTTCTTTATTGACTTCTCCCTGGGCAGAGGTTAGCTGTGAAGAGTCATGCAGGCTTATTGGGTTGGAGGATATTTCCATCTGCCAACCGAGGGGCATTTTGATTAGCTGGGGGCGGGCGCGGGTCGGGGGAGTTCACTTTGCTGAAACTGAAGAGCCCTTTTTGCTCTTGGAGATGCAGCCTGAGAGAGTATTCAGGCAGCTGGTGTTTTGCCCTCTGTTGGAGTGATGTGCATGCTGGCAAGCAGTTTTGCCTCCAAAAGACTGCTTTTCTGTATAGCAACTTGTCAGACCTCCTAGGATTGAATTAGGTGAGGCTGTCTGATCTGGGCTGACTTCTAACTCAATTTTTTTTCTTATTCTGTGAGCCACTTAAAAGACTACATTTTCCCAGATGCAAAAAATGGAATGGGGCATCTGAGAAAAAGAGAAGTTAAAACAAACTCATCTCTGTCCTATAAAGGTTAAATCTACATGATGTCAAAGAACTCAAAAAGTCTGTAGGGAGAACTGTCAAAAAATTTAGGAAGATATGGGGCTGATGGAAGTTGTCACTTTGCAATTGAATATTCTGACTGTCTAGGTAGCTAGAACATAAGACAGTGATTCCCAATTCATTGTCCACAATGCAATTTATTATTTTCTTTCCTATGTCTTAAAACAAACTGTATCTGTCTAGCCTTGATATGTGTAAATGTAGAATCTTCAAATGTTTAGAAGGAGCTTTTTGAAATAGCCCATTACTGCAATTAGGATGCCCTGGAGATCTGAGCACTGTCCAAATGAAAGTTTGCATAGAACACACAAAGCTGCTGAATCAGAAATCTCTGAAGGTACCATGGTTATTTCTGGCTCTTGCTACGTATCCCTTTTTACAAAATGCACTGATTTCTCATTAGAGCTTGATCAGTTACTGTGAACTCCAGTCTTGGGCCTGCTCAAGGGCATTAATTACCAGAGTGTCTAAAACTACTTCATGTTATGATCAGTGGTATATCCCTCTAGGCAAGGATGTAGCAAGAGTTCACCCCAGTGAGGTTCTACAAAGTCAGATAATTTAAAGAGATTTACAATTATGTGGGACTCTCATTATTAAAAAAGAACACTATGGTGAATCTTTGGTCATGTAAAGACTCCTCTGATGATTAGAATTATTCTTAAATCTACACATGCGTATTCTAATTTTAAGAATCTAATCATACGGACCCTCAGATTAAAAATCATAATCCTGGATTCCTTCCAATGCAAGAATTCACAGCTTCATTTCCTATCCATGGCTGTAGTGATTTGCAAGTGACCCATAATAGGTAGTCTGTTACTTCTTTTTAGTTTGAATGTTCTGAGCTATGAAGATGGTGTGCAGAGGTGGATCATTCGGTGCAGGTGGAAATACACATCTCAGTCCAGTTTTATTGTTCTCAATTAATATAAACTAATACCTTTCAATCCTATGAACTCAATAAGGACATTCACTCTCCCCATTTGATAAATGAAGAAATATGGAATTAAAGCAACTTTGGGGTTTTCTGGAAATCTCAGGTGGGCTGCCCTTCTGCCCCCCTCCAAGTGGGGGCCTGAGTGGGGTGTGCCCTGGTGTAGGGCAGTGCTCTCTGCACAGCCCTGTGTGGCCATCGCTGTCAGGGTATACCTCTTGCAACTGTGAAGACCCCACTGTAATAAGTTTTCCAGTGTATTTCACAGAAATACAACAGATTCACTCTACCAATATCTTCCTTATTCACAGTTTTTCAATTTTATAAAGCAAGGCCCTCTCTAATGAGTTTTCCTAGAATTGGAATCTATCAATATACCATAGACAAAGTAGGTCATTGGGAAAAGTAGAATTTTAGAGCGTTCGGGCTACTATAACTAAATACACTAAGCTGGGTGACTTATAAACAACAGAAATTTATTTTTTATAGTTCTGTAGGCCAAGAAGTCCAAGATTAGGGTGCTGGCAGTGTCTGATGAGGGCCCTGTTCCAAGTTGCAGACTGCTGCTGACTTTTGCTGTGTCCTCACATGGTGGAAGGGGGTACTTCGCTCTCTGGAGTCTCTTTTATAAAGGCACTAATCCCTTTGGTGCAGAGCCCTCATATCCTAATCATCTCCCAAAGGCCCCACCTCCTAGTAGCATCACCCCAGCGATTAGATGTTAACACATGAGTTTTGGAGGGAAACAAACGTTCAGACCATAGCGGGTGGTGAGGATTCTAGTTCAGAATTCTTTTCTTTAAAATCACTATGTTGGTGCAGGGGCCAAGAACAAAACAGGGAAGTAAATTCTATTTACACGTGGGAGACTATTATAACAGAATCATTTAGGCTTGTCTTTCTAGATATCAGCCCAGGAAAGTCAACTCTCCAGTCCCTTGGCTGGGGGAAGTCGGTAAAGAAAATATCGGCTCATTTTTGCCACTGCCATTAAGTCTGTGTATCCTCGAGTTGGCTGGTTAATTTATTTCCAGCGAAAAAATAACAAATGGCCTTTCTTCAAGTGCACAGGCTCATAGATTTCCACACGGTGAAAGATAATTGCTGAGTGTCCTAGCTTGCATGTGTGCTATGACCCCCAAAGTAAACTAACCTCACATTTAAATTAAAATCAACTTCAGCATGGATGACTTCAAACAAAAGCAATAAAACCCTCAGTGCTCTTTCTTCTCCTCATGTGTTTTCCTTTGTTCTGCTCTGTTGAAAAATGATAGTCTTAAAAATGGAATAGTAAAGTGTATTTGTTCTCAGCTCTGATGCCATTTGGGGCGTGTATACTTGTGTGTGTGTGTGTGTGTGTGTGTGTGTGTGTGTATCTACATGCCCTCTGTGTGCTCACAGATTTCGGCTCACGGGGCTACACTGCATTGTTCTGCATTCCCATGTCACGTACCTGAGTCTGTACCACCCGTGTCCTCCTTTCGGACAAGCCTTGTCAGTGTGGACCATCATTGAATCTATAGTTCTGGCTGAACTGTACTATTAGAGATGGGGGGGGCAGAATAAAGTTTATGTGTCACATACCACTCAATACAACAGCTGTGACACCAGATATATGGGGTGTCACACTGAGCAATTCTCCAGCAGACACCAGCTGGGCGTCCTATAATTCAATTCAATTCTGACAGTATCTTCCTGGAGATAGTGTCATATCCTACAGGTTAAAGGCCCAATCCTCCAAGATTGTCCCCCACTTCAGACAACAATCATGGGTGGTAGGTGATTCCCTATACTTCTGACCCAAGGGCTATAAATCAGGGTTCCCACTATCTCCTTTTTGGGTTCAATTAATTTGCCAGAGTGGCTCACAGAACTCAGGGAAACACTTTACCTATGTTTACCATTTTATTAATACAGCCTATAATAAAGGATATAGATGAACAGCCAGATAGAAGAGATGCATAGGGTGAGATCTGGAAGGGTCCCAAGCACAAGAGCTCTGTCCCTATAGAATTGGGGTGTGCCACGCTGTTGGCACCTGGATGTGTTTGCAAGCCCAGAAGCTCTCAAAACCCCGTAGTTTAGAGATTTTTACAGAGGCTTTATCACATAGGCATGATTGATTATTAACTCAATTTCCAGCTACTCTCTCCTCTTTGGAGAATGGGGAGTGGGGCAGAAAGCTCCAGGCATATAATGATGGCTTGGTGTTTTTGATGACTAGTTCCCATCCAGAAGGCCACCAAGAACTGCCTCATTAGAACAAAAGATGCTCCTGTCACCCAGAAAATTTCAAGGGATTAGGAGTTCTGTGCCAGGAACCGGGGTCAAAGACCAAATATTAGAACAAAAGATTCTCTTAGTACCCCTATCACTCAAGAAATTACAAGAGCTTTAGGAGCTCTATGCCAGGGACTGGGAGCAATATGTATATTTCTTATTATTTCACAATATAATAAAAGAATTGTAGATAGTAAATCAATCAGTTAATAAAAGATGGTATGGCTGTCCAAAGCTACAAGCTGAGAGAATATTAAGTTCTACTTCAAGCTATTTTATACCCTAGTCTAAAATACCCTTATGTAAGGAAATGTCAATTCTTTCTACCCCCATCTCAATCAACTATTATTCAAGGCACGTCTTGCATAGATACTGGTTTTATTATTTTGTCTTTTTATGCATTGTCCTGTTGGAATCTTAGGGTAAAGTTTGAGAGGTAAGTAAGGTGCCTTTTTTCCTGACGGGTGAATCTTCCCGGTTTCATTTGTTAGGGAAAGACGTAGAGCCTCAGGCCAGAAAGCAGAACATGGAAGGTCAGGAATTATCATCATCCCCATTTCACACAAAAGGGAACTTCTCAAACGAGATGAATGACCTGCTCCATGTCACAGCTAGCTTTGATTTAAAAAAAAAAAAAAAATCACAGAATCTAGGATTGTTCATTCTAGCTTGTCCTTTTGATGAGAACTCTAGGATATCACACTTGCTTAAAAATGTAATGCTAATTGTCTTAAAAGTAGTATTTTTGCAGCACTATTCAGTTTATAAAATATGTGTGCATTTGCATTAATACACGTATGTGTGTATGTGTGCACGTTTTTCTGGTCCTCACAACCACTCAGTGAGAAACTGTGAGAAATGGAGTATTTTCTGCCCCAGTTCAATAGATCAGGAAATGAGATTCGGAGTTCACATAAACAGCTCCAAATCAAGTTTGAGTTAGACCCCAGTTCTCCAGGTTCCTTACCTGGTGTTCTTTCTACACCATCATGATTATGAAGCGCTTTCTCCTATCTCACTATCAGCTGTTAAGAAACCACATGAAGGTTCTCAAAAATATAGATTACTTTGAAGAGAAAATGAATGAAAAGGCAATTAAGTTGTTTCAATCAGCAAGGCTTGAAAACAATTGCTCCTGGCAGCCTCAAGATGATTTTCTTGTTCTTGAGACCGGGAGGTGATTCATACTGATTAGAACTTTCTGACCTTCAGAATCTATTTTGTATTTCCTTTTCTACTGAAGTCATTGATTTAGAGTTCTATTTAGTCTATGTTCAAGCTTCAGTGGCTGTTAAATATGAGAGAAAAAGTTTGAGGATCACTCTGTTATAGTCTACTTTATTAGAGAATGAACATAATAGAAGTAGGAAAACCATCCCGGAAGAAAGCAACCAAATAGAAAAATACACTGAAGTTGTGAACAGAAATAGATGTCAAAAGCGATTAATATATGAACAAGAAGACAAGGAGAAACTCCACAGAGATTCTTGTGGTGGAGCATGCTATGAGCCATTTTGATAGAAAAGCACCATCCTGCACTCTAAGAACAATCAAAGAGATTTTTAGGAGCCATCACCCTGTTTTCACTCTCAGAGAAAAGGATTTGTCAGGTAGCTTGACCTGTGCTGTTCAGAGACACCTGTGTGTGGACAGTCAGTCAAGAGACCACAGTAGAAGGTATATGGCAATATGCCAACTGAGACTCCCGAATCTCACCGTTCACTGCCCCCCAGGGGAATAAATGGTTGGATGGATCCCCGGAGACTTAAAGTTCTAGATGAAAAGTTATAGAGGAATTCTCAGGACACACACAGGTGATGTTTTCATCTCTTCTTCCAGTCGAAGGTCATGTCTTTGGAAAAGAAAGGAGGATGGGGTGGGGGGTCAACAGCTGGAGAGAGTGTTGAAGATGTTAGTCTCCTGGACTGTGGCCTATGATACCAGAACAAAGGGTCCTGGCTAGAATCTGGGTACGCATCACAGAGACTGGGGAGAATGTATTTGGCAGACAATTCTACCCTGATTAACAGAGTGGAAACAGGATTTTTGTCAGAGAGAGGGAGAAAAAAGTCCAAATACACAGCAAAACAGAATTATAGGAAAGACGCCAAATCTGACATGGCAAGATGCAACAGAGAGTAAGGGCAGAGCTTCCTAGTATTTCTTTGGTGATGACAAATGACATTAACCAAACCTACAAAGTGGAAAGGACAAGCAGTCACACTTGAGATGCTAAGATACAAAGATATATGCGATCAACTAGATTTTCTCTACTTGCCTGGTGAAGCAAGTATGTACGTTCTACGGCTAGAATGTATAATAAATGAACCTTTAAAAAAAACGCAAAAGAAGAATATTAAACCCATCTGAAGAAAGATATTTAAGTGGAAAATATTTGTGACTGGAATTCTTGCCCTGGCTAAGTCACGAAAAATACAAATTCTGTTGCTCCGAAAGAGTAGGGTCACTCTTGATAAATCCAGACATGCTTACCTGGGATCCGCCATAACTGTGCCCGCAAAGGAAATCAGACCATTTGGTCAAGAAACATTGGCTATGTGTTGAGTGCTGGAGATGCATAGGAGAATCAGAGATTCTGTGCCCTCCAAGAGGTGACAATCTGGGAGGGAAGAGAGATGTGAAAATGAAATATTTAAAATCCAGCAGGCTTGATGTATTTGGAAGTATAAAGGAGGTATGAGTAAAAATTCTGGTGGGTTGAACGGGAGTGCGTTTTCCAGCAGAAAATGTGGCTCTTCTTTGAATACAGACTGTGGAGGTTTGTGGCTGAACGAAAATCATTTATTCCCTTAGAGACCTTTCTTTGTAAGACACAAACCTTTAAAAAATACTGGAGGTTGTATGCTTGGGCAGGGCCAATTTCAGCACTGCAAAAGAAGTTTCTCAGGAGGCAAATGCCTTTTGAGAGCTTCTCTTATTTGCTACCAACCTTGATGAACCCTTATAGAAACTTCCAATCTACCAGGGCAGATTGTCTTTCTCACTTGACACTGGCTTTGTGGCTAGTCCGACTTACTTGTTGTAAGTCTCTTTTCATCTCTGCTGAAGAAATCAGGTGGTATCAAAGACAGGAAATCAAAGAAATCAGAGACAGGAAAAGGAGAGGAATTTCGATTTGTACGTAATGTAGTCATCTATATGTGCAAAAACCTATAGATCTGAGAGAGGAAATAAAGCGAAAAGCATTTCAATTGCAACAAAGGGAAAGAGAATCAAAAGTTCTATTTTGATGGAATTATACCATAGACTGTCTAGCCAGACAGTATTTGAGGATGATATTTTCCTAATATAGATTATTTTTAAAAATTATTTCCTACTACAGATTATATTAAAATATACAGAGGTAGTCTTATCAGGATGGGGGACTTTACATATATTTACCAGAAGTCTGATTCCATTAAAACTAGAATATCTCACAAACATTTACCTCATTGGCAATTTTATCTTTTAGAAAATGGAGGAAAAATATAGAAGAATCACCGTTTGACTTGAAATTGGACTTCAAAGCAATATTGAACTAACAGGAATTTTGAAAGACCCGTCTCAGAGAGGTTAAAGATACAATGAGGATTGCTGGACACGTACCCAGGGCTTCAAGAAATTCAGAGGATAGGTAGATGCAAGCTCATATCTAGAAGACTTCTAAAATGACCAATGATTTCTAAGTCTGAGGAACGCTGATAGTTAACACTTTGGCTATTCACCTGAAAATAACTCTATTGAGAACAAAAGGGGAAGGGCAACTCATGAAATCTATTGGATACACAGGGGGGCTTTCTGCATTTAAACCTCAAAAGAATCCATTCAGAAATTGGATTTGAACCAGAAGATGCAATTTGGGTGCCATTCATTTGTTGACTACTAGGAACTCTGAAAAACAAAATGAAATAAATCTTAGGTAAGGTCCTCATCTCCCCCAAAGACTGATATATTAATAGTACCTGCACATAGTGGGCACTTAATGAACAGTTGTCAAACCGAACTGCTTTGTTGAATAAGAGAGAAGGAAGAACACTCCACTTCTATTTGGTTTTCAGATTTTCTAGCAAGAATTATCTTCACATTCAAAAGCACAAAATAAACAATATAAAGATGAAAATTCAAATCAAGATTGAGGGAGAACAATTGTGCACCCAGGGGTTCAAGAGTTCAGGCCTTGAAAAGTTTTATCTCAGGCCGCTGAAAACAAATACATGTATATCTTCTTAGCAATCTTATTATTTATCATTGAGATGATACAATGAATGGGAAAGTGCTTAGAGGGCTAGAGATCAGAAAGTATCCAAATTTATTAAAATGTAATTCCTTAAACTTATATATTTTCATTAAAATTTTGTTTTTATTTTATTTTTAACACTTTTAAATAATTGATAAAATTCTAGAAAAGATGATGAAATTATAGCTCCAAGAAAAACACAGTAAAATGATCACCTAGAATGCACATTTGCTCAGTAGGAACAAATCATGGCACATTAACTTTATTTGCCTTTGAGCTGAGATTTACTGTGTTGATACATTAAGAGACTACCCACAGACATAGTAATTATTAATTTCAACCGGACATTCAACAAAGTCTCTCAGACAGATTCACACCTGGTTTATAATTGTGCTCGAAAACTATGACAGCTTGGAGGAAATGCACCATGAGAAACTAGGCTTCTGCCCTTGCCTGTGACCTCCTCAATTGGTTGCCAAATCTGTTTTTATCAGCAGAGGCTTTGAATTTGAGCCCACGTGATTTTCCTCTCATTATGCTACCGTGCCTACAGACAGAGGAGTGTGATGGCAGGTTCAAAGGTTTAAAGTCGTTCTATATCAGGAAACGTTAGCAGAACAGGCAACACTCATCCTGGAGAAGTGAAAAAGGGCCATCCCACTCATTTCGGCTGCTCAGAAGCCAGTGCATTTTTTTCTGGCTCTTCAATGCTGTGTAAGACATTTCTTCCCATTCTGCATAGCCTCACTGCAGCATTACACGTTACTGACCACCTAACTGATGTTTTATATCATCTTCCCTTGGTTTCCACAGTGTTACAGTATCCTAGTTTTATACCTTTCTTCTTTATTTCCTTTCTCGGGTTCATTATTAGTTAATTCACTTCCTCTGGCAACTGGATGGAGACAAAGTTTAGTCCTTAACTTCTGCTCCTCTATTCCTTTTCCCTTGGTGCAGTGGTATCTACCCACGTCTGCACTAATGGTTCCTAAATCTATAAACCCAAGTTTGACCACTTTCCTAAGCTCAGGTCCCACTTAAACAATTGCCTGATGAACATATGTGTTTAGAAGTCCTACAAACATCCCAAACTCAAAATGTCTAAAGTTCCATCACTGATCTTTCTAAAACCCATGCTTCATCTTGGCTTCCCCAATTCCATCAACAGCACCACCATTTATGAGGCCAAAATTGGAGAGATGTCTTTGTCTTTCTACATTGTTTTCTCTCATATTGAATTCGTCATCAATTGGTGTCACTTCCTCATTAATGGATTCTTTTGAATTTATCCATTCATTCCCATTTCTGTAGCCGAGACCTAAGTCAGGTGTTGGCTAAGTCACTGCACAGTCTTTCAGTTTGTTTCTTTGCCTCCCTTCCAATACTTTCCACATAGTTCTATAAGATCAACCAGCCACAAGGGAGGAGCATGACTCTGTCATTGGATCACTTCCTTCCTCACCAGTGGCCTGCCATCCCCCAGCTGAAAGACCTTCTCACCTTCAAATCCTAACCTACCTTCAAAGTCCAACCAAAGTTCTTCTTGCTCTCATGAGATTTTGTATCCCAGCTCTGCCACTTACTAGCTGCGTGACCTTGCACAAGCTACCTAACCTCTCCGTTTCAGGGTGTTCATCAAAAAAAAAAAGATTATGCTAACAGTACCTACATCATAGGATTGTGAGGAGAATGAAATCAGTTTGCATCTAGTTAGAGCACACAGAGCTAGTAAATGATATATAACACATTAAATAAAATACATAAAAATGTGTATGTTTTCCAAGTATTTCAAAATGGAACTTATCGCTTCCTCTGTGCTATTAATATGTCACAGGTATAACCTTAATCTCCTCCATTTATTAAATCATGTTGTCACTTATGCTCCCAAGTGGGATGTCTATTAGCCACCCCATAGACTGAAACTTTGTGGAGCGCAAAGGCCACATCATGTGTTTTTTTTTGTGTCTCCACAATCACTACTATCAGCCGTACTTATTAGGGAAATACAAGTAATGATTAAGCACTAATATGCTTCTGGTTTTCTAGAAGTGCCCTTGGATTCTCTCAATCTCACCATTTTCCCTTTATTTCTAGACCTGGCCTCGTAGATCTCTGCCAGAGGGTTGGTTTGTGTGCTACAATCTGCCTCTCTTGTTAGCCATCTCTGAGCGCTACATTTATCAGGGACAGTGGGTCTTGGCAGGCAGACAAGAAACACAATCTGTAGTAGACAGAGCCACCACAAGCCAATCTTGCCAGTACAATTCCTGCAGTTTGCTGACAGCCATGTGGTTATTTTCCAAGCCTCTAATATGGAATACCATAGGGCCTTTAAGGAGAAGTAGTTGAAGATCAGGGTAGCTGGCTGGTTTCTCTCCATTTTTTATCTTGGGGAGGTCATGTGCCTGACATTCGACTCTCAAATGATCTGGGATGCTGCAGCTGTCACATAAAGAATAATCCAGCAAAAGAGTGAAGTTTTGGATTGAACTGGTGTGAATGCTTCAGCAAATCTTCTGAAGACCATCCAAAGCCACACATAAATAATGAGTTTGGAAGAGCAACAAGAATGCATGGGATGCGGCCCTCTGAATCAGTCATATAGTGTTCTTGGAGTGGTGGGCTATGTAGGACAAAGGGCCGTTTGAACACATTCATCAGGGTGTGGTGGGGTGGGGGAAGCTTTCTTTGATCAAATGGTTCCAGTGCAGTTTGATTTCTACACAAAATCCCACCCCTGCGCTGTGACCTCAGCTTAAGCAGAACACTCAGCATGGTGGTGTTTAATCACCAAAAATTCATGAACTATTTCACCCCAAACCTAGCCCTGATATCCCTGCCCAAAAAGCATTACCAACCCTGTATCGTGCATATAAGATCTACCCCCTTTGTTACAGCGAGGGTGTGGCTGGAGCTGACTTTATGGTCTAGGCAGTTCCATGAACGTCAAAGAAACAGCTTCCCTGATAATTCCATCAACTGGATGGAAATGACAAGTTGAAAATCTCCTTATTGTTTTTTCCCCCACAACCTCCCGCCCTAGTGCTTATGTCAAGGTTAGCTCTTGGCCAGGTTCACTCCACAAAGAGTCAATCATTCCTCTGGACCAACAGCAGATGCTTTTGGAAGCACATAACCTTTATAAACTAGTAATATGCTCAGAGGACACTGCCCAAGAACTTTACTCCTCTATACCTTATGCTTAATAGGTTAACTCACCTCAAACAGGTTTCTGCAATGAAATTCAGACCCTGGAAAATTCTGGTTCCAAAGACAGGCAGATAGTTCTCCGGAAAGCTCTCCATACTTTAGGCTTTTCACTTGTCCTTCCATCCTGTCCTGGACTTCCTGATGCTGAAGCCTGAATTCCTGGAGAACCAGGATGGTCCCCAAGCAATAGCACCTGGTTTCTATGGGTATACAGGGGTTATTTGGCTCTGACACAGCCTTTCAAGACAGTGTCCTGCTGACGGGCTTCTGTCTTATCGGACTCTCCACAATTTGTCTTCTGTCTACGTCTCCAGTGTGAACTCCCCTCTCCATTACCCTACTCACACTCCACACACCGCATTCACACAAACCCCCTGTGATTCCCACTCCCACCATGTTTTCTGTTTGGCCAGTCCACCCAGAGGCAGACTGTGATCACCGACCCGGGAATGCGTCTGGGTGTTGAGACAGGTGATTCTCACCAATGGATGTGAATGAGTATGTAGCTGGGATTCACAGCCAGCTGGGATTTCCAGGTAGGGAAACTGCACACAGAACTCAATGATGAGAAGGAGAAAAAATAGAGGTGAGGTTAAGCTTTATTTGTGGTTAGGTGTCAGGCCAACGTAGGGGGCCCCATGCGTGGTGGGTTAGAGGCTGTGCTATTTGAAATTCCAGCCAATGCACAGAGGTCTTTCTTGCTTGGCTGCACAGGTGGTCGTGGAGAGGAGGCGTAAGCAGGGACGGGATCCAAGGAGCCTGCCCAACATTCAAATGCCAAACAGTGTTATTCCCCTTCACAACACTTTCTGCCTTCACACAAGCAGTCCTTCCACGAAGCAGACTCTACCTCATCCTCCAAAATCCCCTTCATGAGCCACCTCCTCTAGAGCCCTCCCCGACTCTTGCCCCAGCTTTAGTGGGCCTCTTCTCTGTTGCAATAGTGTCCTGGACTTGCCTCTATTTTTATAGTATGTATCACATTTGGTCTTTGTAGTGGATCAAATTGCATCCTCCCAAAAGAAATGTCTAAGTCCTAACCCCCAGTATCTATAAACGTGACCTTGTTTGGAAACAGGGTCTTTGCAGATATATTAATAATTAAGCCAAGGATGTTGGGATGAGGGCATCCTGGATTTAGTGGGGGCCCCAAGTCCAGTTATGGGCGTCGTTACAAGAGAAAGGAAAGAGAAATGTGGCACAGAGACACAGGGAGGCCAAGTGAAGACAACAGCAGAGACTGGAATTAGGCAGCCGCGAGCCAACAAACGCCATGGATTACCAGCGGCCGTCGGAAGCTAGGAGAGAGGTACGAAATGGATTCTCCCACAGAGTCTCCAGAAAGAGCCAACTTTGCCAACACCTGGATTTCACACTTCTGTCCTCCAGAACTTTGAGAGAACAAATTTCTGTTTTTTCAAGCCACAAAATTTGTAACAACCTGCCATAGTAAACCTAGCAAACTGAGAGTTTTATAATTGTAGATCTGAATTTTCATCTCCATCACAAGATGAGGGTTCTGGAGGGCAGAGGTTGTATTTCGTTCATCTTTGGATGCCTCCAGCCTAACACAGTGCCTGGCACAAATGGAGGAGCATCTAAAATGTTTTATGAAAAAACTACTCAGCCCAAAAACCAATTGAATGCAGAGGTGAAAGGGCCTCTGAAGTTATCTCTGTAGCAGGAGTATTTCTACTGAATCTACTGGCTGTGGCAAAATCCTGAAGGGCTCAGTCTCCGTACTAAAAGTCAAGAGTGCGCCACAGTTTGCACTTAGCTTAGGCTGTGTCTTTAATTTTTTGCCTGCAGGTGGATTTCTAGAACTCTTGGGTTGCGGGGAGAGTCCTTGTGCCAATCTGCACAGGCACTGAAGTGCTTTGGCATGTGTCCAAACTTTTCCTGTGAGTCCACGGTAAGCAGATTTGCCTAGAAGATGGACAAGTAGCCTGGACACTCTGATTTAGACCACACGCCCTCCCGGGAGTCCCTGGAACAAGGGTTTCAATGATGCAAATAATCTGCTGTTTGGTTTGGGTGCTTTCTTCTCTAACTGAGCAAAGAGATGATTTTTTTTCCTGAGGAGGAGGTAAGTGAGTGAGGATAAAAATATTTACTTAGGGACCACCTAGGCCAGGTCTGAAAACTCCTGAGCCAGGTGGGAAACTTCAGCCCAGTGAGAGCTCTCTGTTTTCATTGAAGAAAAAGAAATTGCAGATGGACAGCCCAGGAGCGTGGCGGCAGACGTGTGAGGCGCGAAGCCCTGAAGCAGACCCAGGGACCACTGCCCTCTCGTGCTTTTCCATTGCCTCATTTTACAGATGACAAACAGCCTGGCCACTTGTTTAAAGCTCAGGGTTTTCTTTTCCCTCCTTCTCCTCTCTTACTCTTTTTTTTTTTCCCCCTAAAAGCCACAAGAGTGTTAGGTGACTTTTCCCTCCCTGCCTGGGGAACATTTATTACAGATGCTTAATCTTTCCCCTCTCCTTGGGGCAGCTCAGGCCCTCATGGCAGGAGTTGAATCTTTGCCTTGGCAGGAATGCTGCCCACACGTGAGGGGTAGGTGCTTTTCAATTTCGCCTGGTCTGTAAGGTAGGCATGGCAGAGACGTAAACACTGAATGTGCTCATAAAGGATTCCTTCACGCCTTTGAGGAGCTTCCAGACAAATGGACATACACAAAAGCAAAAAATAACCTTTTTACCAGCAGATGTGTAAAATCCACGTTTTTTCCTTTTTTTCAAAGAATCTTCATATCCATGATATTATTTCATCTTCACAAGATTCCTGGGATCTAAGGCAGCTGGTGTGACTTTCAGTTTCCTGCTATGGAAACAGAGCTTATGGGAATGACCAAGGTCCCACGACGTATCTGTGTCGAGGTGGGATCCAAATCTCAACCTGCTATAGTAGCTACAACTTCCACTATTCTCCACCTTAAGAAGAGCAGCTACCCTCTGTTGGATGCCTTCTCTCTGCCAGGCCCCGTTCTAAGCAGTTTGCCTGCATTATTTCACTGGATCTTCCTAAGGCCCCTGTGAAAGAAGGACAGTTTTCACTCCTGTCTTACAGATAAAGTAACTGGGACTTAACCAGATACCACAGCTAGTTAGTGTTGAAACCAGAATTCAAAACTGCTCTAGCTCAAAAACTCGTCTTTGTAACTCTAAGTTAGATCTGAAGATTCCATTTTGCTGAGAGGACGCAGAGTAAAGCAGCAGTTGTGTCCACAGGACTCGATCAAGGACATTTCATAGAGGACGTGACCTTTGGAGTCCCCTTAGGAATGGGAACATAATGAGGCATGGCATGTATTGCACAGTTAAAAGAGGTGCAGGCTCTCAGAAGAGACATTAATCTAATGTTTGCTACATCGAGGGAGTGATTCTACTAATTTTACAGGAAAGGGACTGAGGCTTGCTCATGGTCTCACAGCTAGGACTTTGACAGTGTCGAGATTCACATTCACTGACAGGTTTGTTTGGCCTCAGACGACTCACGTGTCTCCACCTTGCTTAATGGCACTAGGAAAGAAGAAGGTGATGCAGTTCATATCGTATATCAAATCCACAAAGTTGGGCATGATGGGTTGTTTACAGGGGATGTGCAGGAACTTGTTTTGATTAGATCCACATATCTGTGTTGGAGAACACAGATGGGATACAGCTAAAATGTTTAAGGGGAAAAATTGCTAGAATTTAATAGCGGTAAGGTTAATGAGATAGCCTACATTGGCTTACATCATTCTCCCAACAACCACGCAAGGTAGATATTATTTATTCCAATTTTAAGATGAAGTAACTGAAGCCAGGAGAGGTTATATAATTTTTGCAAGTCATACAGGGTGCAAATGGCAGAACTAAGATGTAAACCTGGGTCTGTGTGATTCCGGAATTCATTCTCTGTTGCCTGAAGCTAACTGGATAGTCTCTACGTGGAGGGAGCTGGGGGTTGGGGGGGGAGGCAGTCTTTTAAGGTCACGTTTGTGTATTTGAATTTGAGATAATAAATAATAGGCAAGGAGATGACATGACAGAAAGGTGCTTGGGACAGGTGGGATGAGACTGGGGGGTCAGAGGCCACGGATAGTAATGGGACTTGGAATGTTGGGCACCTGGCTAAGGATGGTGGCTATAGAAAGAGGAGGCAGTGTCCAAGGACTGGTAGACTTTGTAGAAACATACTTGGTGAGGTTTGAATCATAACTAAATGGAAAGGAAGAACTGGAATGGACAGGGAAGGCAAGTGCTCAGGAGTTACAGTCACGGTGCTGTAACTGTGAGAAAGAAGGGGATGGGTGATGATGAAAGGGGCTTTGAAAGTCGGGGGCGGTTTTCTGCTCAGGGGCAAGCAGAGAGGGCTGCAGGCGGGGCAGTCGCTGTGAAAGGTCTGGCCACATGCAGTTGTGCCGGTGCCTCTACAGGTGGCCGTGGGTGATGAGACATCTTCCTTGGGAAGGGAGATTTCACCATTGCCAGCCCCTGCCAGGTGTGAAGCCTTGAGTCTACACTGGCTAAGAGCTGGGGAGAGGATACTTGGGGCCAGTGAGAAAAGGAACATGTGTTGAGCTGTATGTGTGTCTGCACCCCTGGCACAGCAATGCTGTTCTCCATAGTGACATCCCTTGCCCACCCCTTCAAGAGCCCAGCCTCCCTGCACTGTAGGGAAGTCGAGAAGACTGCCTCTGGAGCTGTCCAGCTCCCAGGGTCGGAAGGAAGGCTTTCTCAATCCCATCACCTCCTGAGGAGGACTTAGAGCTTACATGATTTTGTTTACCTTTCTTTTACATCTGTTCACTGTAGCACCTTCTTTCACTGACTAGTGTGTTGAGGTCATTCATGGCTCTGCCCTGTCCCCCCTGGATATTTTTACATAAGTTTTCTAGTCTGAATTATCAACAAGAGCTATATACACATCTTCCTGCAGATGCCTATGCACACAGTCTGGAAAGTTCCATATAAAGCAGAGGTCATAAAGTGACTGGCCATGAACTGGATATGGCCCACTGATATATATATATATTGATCTACATAATAATATCTGTTAACATTTGGAATCAACATTTTTAAATTGGAAAATTTCACCCATCTCCACATTTCCAGTTTCTCCTAAAAAGGTGAAAAGCTCTGGCAATCTTGGGTTATAACTCCACACGTCGGGAAGCAGCTGGGGCTGTGTTACAGCTGCTCCCTTTACACATAGCATTTTGTCTCTATTTTACCACAGTCTCCACCACTCCCTATTACACAACACAAAGTCTACTACCTGCATTTATCTCACTTAGCTGGCTCCTGCAGGCATTTCACTTTGAGATCCCAATGCATGGTAATGATACTGGTTTAAATAGAAGTTAGGTGGTGCCCAGAAAGTACAAATGCATTTAGGTGATAGGTATGGCTGAATTCCTCTTCCTATTTGTGTTCTTCTCCTAATTACATTCTCCTCCTAAAATGTTCAGCACCTCGTGATGAATGCTGAGCACCAATACATTGCCCCTTCCCACCACTGAAGCATAACATGATCCCAGATTAGCCTCCTTCCGCCATCACCCTCATTCCATGGTGCCCCCCTCATAGCTCCCTGGTGCAAGCAGAGATATCTCACTAGCTGACTCAGGGAGATATCGGTGACATTGCCATCACTCAAGTCACATTTTGGTGGAGGAACATGCAAAAGAAAGAATGTGGTGAAGTGAAGTAACAGCTCTGGTTATGCTGGAAAGGGTGTGAAGCATCATGGGAGTGAGTAGATAGAGTAGAGGCTGATTCGGGAAGGGCAAACCGTGGGAACCCTGAAGGACTGGATTTGCTCTTGGGGTGATGGAAAGCAGTGGTGGCATTTAGGAGTGACATGACCAGACTGAATGATCAGTCTGTAGAGATCACTTGAGGGCAGGGTAGGAGGCAGGCTGGAGAGGACGGGGCTCTGAGATTGGGAGCCCACTCGGGAAGCTGTGGCTGGGGGTTTCCGGGCTAAGAGGCTAGTGCCATCTCTGCTCGCTCAGCATGCAGCCACCTCTCTGGATCTCATTCTTTGTCTCTGACCCTCAGATGTACTAAAGCATTTAGTCCTCTACTACTCTTTTTAGCACCTACGTTCTCCACCTGCTATTTCCATCATGAAGGTGCAAAGAACACAGGACCCTACTCCCTTTGGATGGAATCTTCCCCTGGTTAGTATTGACAGCCATGCATGGTATGTCGTGTCAGCGCCCCCTGTAGAGAATAGGAGGGAAACCTGGGCCCGGATATCCACAGTGATAAGAATGTCTCAAGTGCTGGTTTTGTGGCCATGTGCCAATTATGCATTGTGATGGTGGGTTTTGTTGGATTTAGATTAGTTTTTTTTTTTTTTTTTTAAACAGAAGCGGCATCGTAGAGTGGGGAAGTTGCTGGGATGCAGCCACTTCCAGCCCTTCTACTGCTAGGTAATGTGTCCTTAACTAGGGCCTCTTTAGATGAGACAGGCTAAAAAAGCCAAGGGTATTGACGAGCATAAATAACCATGTACCCTGAAAACCTAACTGGGCCTGTGTGCAGCTCTTGGTTCCTGGGATTTCAGAGCCACAATCTGAAAGACACCTCCACCGAGATAGCTGGTTTTCATCCATTAAATAAATGCATTATTTGCATTACTCTCAGCTACACTTACTGCAATAAACTTAATATTAAAGACCAAATCCTTTATCTTACATAGGTTTTAAACTTTTTGAAGCAGGCAGATACTATACCTTCAACTTTTCTCGAATCCTCCCTTAAGTTTAATATAGTTGACACTCAACAAAACACTCACAAATTGACTTACAGCTGCTCAATTTTTGTGTATACATTATCATGTACCTACTCTACAACAGGCATTTTACCAAGTATCAAAGAGATTTTAAAAAACAAATGAAGTGTGGTGCCTTCCATCAAGGAGATTATATTCTGGTAGAAGGCCTTCCATATATGTACATATACTAATGACTAAATCAGTGTGATATGTATTTAGGAAGATCCATCAAAAGTGGTATGGAAGCTGAACTTAGGGAGTAACAGAAAGTTCCTGGAGCAATCGATACCAGAGCTGAACCTTGGAAGATGAGTACTATGAGAAGCTCACCATCTGCAGGGAAACGTGCGTGTGTGTGCATGTTATTTTTCTTGGCCCATCCCTGTAACTCAGTGTAAATAGTCTCACCACATGCTTAGCCCAGATCAGCTGAAGAGGTTCCTGTCACTGTTTCTTTTTATTTACATGCCATTTTTTCCCTATTATACAGCAGCAACATTTGGATAGAGAGTTCCCTTGAATTCTCTATTTTCAAAAAAAGCAATTAGATATCAAGAGTAATGGACTCTGTGGAGAGCGAGGGAGGGAAAAAAAAAAGAAAAGAAAAGAAAAGAAGAAAAACAAAAAAGGAGTAATGGACTCTGGGCTCAAGTCTCTCCTCCATTCCCATTGGTCTGTGGGTCAAATAGGTAAGCCACATCCTCTGAGCCCTGCCTGCTCCAACTGGCAGATACTCATCCTGATTCCTTGCTGGACAGACAAAATGCTGGAAGCAAGAGCTCCTTCAACAACCATCCAGGCAGAAAATGTTTTAATGAGCACCTATACTATGCCAGGCATCAGTGCTCATGCAAACTCTCCAAACTACTGTTCCACCTGGTCTACCCTTGCAAATGGACTTCATACTAAGCATGCACACAGTGTGCCTCTTTTGGCATGTTCCCCAAGAGATTTTATCCTAAAAAGAAACTCAACCTCAGCCCTTAAAGTGCAGGCTGAACAAAGACCTGCTGGACTATCAAAATCGTATCATCATCTCCCCTCCAGTCCCCGCCAGACTTCCAGGAAATAGCCAGGCAGCTCCTCCAACCATTCCAGGGGCCCAAATAATCCAGTCCGAAACTTCAGCTAAGCATCTTAACAAAATAATTGCTTACCTGATTAATATTCCACGTCTGCAGGGCCCCAAACACACCGTTTCCATCCTTCCTCTCTCTGTCTTACTCTCTCTCCTTCCCACCCTGTCTCCTTTCAGATACACACTCAAATCCCGCCCCTTTCAGGGGCACAAAGGCCAGCTCAAATCTGATCACAGCAACGTCAATAAATTTATTTCCTCCTCACCCGGTACCTCCTGAGACATTTTTCACTATCTCTTTCATTCCTTGAAAGTGATTTCTTTGTGGGCAAGCGTGTGCGGCACTTCCCCTGCCTCTGTCCCTTGACCCTGCCCGGCGATCTGGACACTCCTGGAGCCAGGCTGTGGGAGAGGCAGCCATGCTCGGCCTCCCTGGATAAAGCCAGGGTTCCCTTGGCAACGGGACTGTGTGGACACTGGCAAAGGGGTTTCCCTCCACCCCCCCAGGTCTTCTTTCAGCTCAAGAGCTCAGACCCATGTCTCTCACGGAGGCATCTCTAACCAGGGTAGGAAAACAACAGTTCTGAATATCAGTAATTGGCATTTGGAGACGATTGTTTTGCATTCGGCAGGCAGGAAAATGTGAGTTGAGGGGGCGCTTGAATTCAGGGGCAAACTGGTGAGCATCCCGGGTCAGGCAGCGGGGAAGCTGGTTTTGTTTCTGTGAGCGGGCAAGTCTTGATCCAAAGTAGTTTGTGGCTGTAAAGTGTATCTTTTTCTTTCGGGAGGTGGGAGAATGGGGAAGGATGGAAAGAGAGAGGCTTCTAAAGGCAAGTTTTAACTTTGTGTTCTAGTTTCTCTCTTCTCCTTGGCTTTTTATTTATATAAATATGAAAGCAGCTGGTGCTTATTTCTATGTTAATGCCAATTCTTGCTCATTATTTCTGCCAATCGCTCCCATGGGCGCTCTCACTCTCTCTCTCCCCCTCTCTCACTCCTTTTGAACTTCACTGTCATGGTGATGGGGAAGAAAGATTTGTTCTAAAGTTGGGAGTGAACTTGTCTTGTAGGAGGTCATGTCTGAACGGCTGAGCCAGGGCTAGGCAGGATGGGACTGACTGAACGTTTGTGAGTGGCATTTGAATCCCAGTCACTGACCCAGGTTGGATCTCAAATGTGCCTTTGGTTGATGAAAGAAATGTCTCTTATTGACTCGGATAACAGTAATCAAAAGTTTCTACGATAATCCAGAGGTTATCATTGAAATCCTGGCTGAGGGCCTGGCAGAGGATACCAAGGGGAGGAAATAATCCAGCTCCTTCACTTCACCCCAGGACTTCCGAGTAGGAGAGAACCACGCTGGAAAGATCCTGCAGTGTGACCCTCCAGCTTAAGGTCTGGGAAAGAAGCAGAGACACGTGCACGTAAGGGATGAGGATGAAAGGAAGAGGCCAGAACACCATTCAATTTCCCTTTTCTTTTTTCTCTTTCTCTTCCACCCTCCCTTCCTTTTTTTCTTTTCTGTATCATATCCAGAGTGAGGCCTAAGCATAGCTGCTTATGGAGGCTCTGAGACAGATGCTTTGAGTTACTCTCTGACTTTAAACTGGTCACTGCATTAACCTAGTAACCAACATTCCAATAAAAGAATCTTATTTCTTTCATTCTGTGTTCAAATGTCCAGTGAACTCTTTGGAGACAGGAACTGTACGGTTTCCATTATTGTACCACTGATTCTGGCCAATCACAGGGCCAAGTGCATGTGAAGTGCTCAGTCAATGTTAGAATTGGATTGACTCTTGAGTGACCAGCGTGGGGTGTTATTGTTTGCTTACTTTGACCATGTGTTGAGTGGAGTGTGGATCTGGGACCAGCCTTGGGATCAGGAGACTCAGATCTGACTTTAATTAGCAGTGGGACCTGGCCAAACTATTTCAGTTCTCTGACCCTCAGTTTCTCCATCCGTCAAGTGACAGGGTTTGGAAGAAAATAGTGTTTCCCTACCAAAAGTACTTATCTGAAGTCCCTACACTGCCCTCAAGCCTGAGGAAGAAGAGGACTTGCGGGAGGGAGGACAGTCTGGTTTGAGACAGTTGCTGCAAAGAAAGACGCTGCAGACAGAGGAGGATGAAGAGTAAGAAGTGGCTCAGGGACTGGAGGTGGAAAATGTTGGACCCTGGATGGCCTTTCATGTCCCTTATAACTCAGACATTTAGAGTCAGGAGACTAATCTCTCCCGGTTTTGCACCACCTCTCCTGTATTGAGTACTTCTGAAGAATGAGATAAAGTAACACCCTCATTTGTTCTGACAGGCAAGCCAGCTATCCTTCCCCCTACGGGACAAGGGAATAAGGCTTCTTACTGCCAATGGATCTGAATCTCTGCCCTCGGAGTGCTGAGCAGCTGGCCCTAAGCCCACCATGCTCTGTCGCCGTATTCCAATATGTGCTTTCATCTATTCAGCAATCAACAGGCAATTACTGAAAGCCAAGAACTTGCCTTTTTTTCTGGATAGAGTGGTCAGGAAAGTTCTCCATGAGGAGGTGACATTTAAGCTGAGATATCAGCTAAGTGAAGGAATGAGCCGCATTGACACTGGGATAAGTGTACCGGCTCCAGGCCAGGGACACACAAGTGCCACACTTGGGACATGCAAGTCGCATTGGTGTATTTAAGGCAAAGCAAGGTGCCTGGAGCTGAAACAGAGTGAGTGAAGCAGAGAAGAGAGGTCGGAAGGTTGGAGTGAGATAGCACTGATCACAGGGGCCTTGTAGGACATGGTAGGGACCAATGGGAAGCCATTGGACAGATTGTCACACAGAAGTGATAATATCTGATCCCTCCAGCAACTGTGCAGAAAATAGTATTCCAGAGACCCTACCTGCAAAGTGGTTGGTTATAGCAAAGGGCTTGGGAATCAAACAGCCTGTGTGGGAAGTCGCACTGTGTCTAGGAAACTTGGATGTGGTCAGATGGGCCTGGACTGGAGTCCTGACCTTCAACAGTAGCCGCTGTGTAACTTGGGCAAGTTATTTAACTTTCGTGATCTCTGCTTCCTCGTCTATTTTAGAGGGATCATATTACTTATTTCAGTGAGCTGTGAAGATGAAAACAGGGAGATAACTTATGACATCTCATAGCAGATGCTTGAAATGATAGCCATGATTTTCAGAACAAATCCCATGACCTTTGCACTATTGGTCACAGGAGAGCGAGACAACTGGTGATGTCAGGAGCATGGTGGGTCTCATGCATGACCCTCTTTATACCTAATCTCTGCGGAGGGAGGGAGAGGTGGGAAAGGATGAGGAGAAGTGATTTGCACCAAGTCATGTAGCTGGTTAAGGTCAGGGCTGTGGCTTGGGCCTGGGTTCTTCCCTCCTGCCTGGTATCCTGTCTTCTACACCAAGAGACTGCAAACTATGGCTCCACAGGCCAATCCCAACCTGTCCTCTGTTTTTATAAATAATATTCTATTGGAACACAGCCATGCTTACTAATGTACGTACTGTCTGTGGCTGCTTTAGCACCAGGACAGCAAAGTTGAAGAGCTGCAACCATGTGGCCTACAAAAGCTAAAATATTCACTCGCCAGACCTTTACAGACAAAGTTAGGCAGCCCCTGGTCTACACCATCCTGCTCTCTTAACTGGCGTGGCTTTATTATCTTTAGCTTAGGTATTGACAACTCGGAAGGGCTGGTGCTCTCTTGGTCTCCAAAACAACAGAACTCAGAGGTTCTCTTGGGGAGGGTGCGGTCCTGGTAGAAAGAACATCACAGTGAGAGACCTCAGGCTCCTGGGAGCCAGCAGCACACTGGTCACCTGGGGAGGGCAGAAAGGGGAGAGAAGGGGGACTCTGGACATAAGTGCCAGGGTGGGGAGGAAAGGAATCCTAAATCCTTGCCCTCAGTTATTTCAGATCCCAGAGACAGCTAGCTAAAACGGGTGAGGAGAAAAGTGGAGGGCTCAGGAAACATGCAAAACAGTGGCTTTATTGACCACTTCAACTTGAATGTGCACTGATGAGCGGGTGTGTCTGGGACAGACCTAACAGGAGGCACTAGAGCCCAGAGCTCCTCATCACCTCCTATCCCCAGGTGACCATCACCCGCACAGTGGGAAATGAGGCTTGCGCTTCCTCAAATGCTACAGGCCTTCCTGAAGGCTCCTCTTTCCTCTCTCAAGCCTTTAGGAGTGTGCAGAGACCAGGGTGTCTTACTAGGGACTGTTTCTCTGCCTGGCACTCAAGAAGCTTATATGTTGGCTTCAGTCTCCTTGATCTCCAAGTTCCCGCTGATGCCCTTTAATAGACCTTTCTACAAGGACTCTACTGTCTTTAAACCTACTGATGCCTTTGGTCCTAACAAGTGATATTTACCTACTTAAAGAGTTTCATCTAGAGTTTGAGAGTACATTTATAGGTGTAACCTTATAGGTTAGAAAGCAATGGGGGCTTCTCTTGATTGGATATATGGAATCCAACTTCAACTTAACCCTTGCTTGTTAATCTCGACTCTGGTTTCAGACTTCAGTTTGTTGCCTTAAGCAGTGGAAACTGGGTTACACAGTTCTTCAACTCCAGGTAATATAAACACAGTACCATGTATTTCTTGGCATTCTTAACTTTCTAACCAGCCTACATGGAGAACACCCCAGCTTTTTGGAATGCTAAATGATCCAACAGACCCATTGGCCATGGCATTTCAGGGCTCAGTAGGCTGCTTCCGCTGATCCAACGAACAGATGTGCTAACTTTTGGATTGCTGGGCATGTGTCAGCCACTTGAATACCATGGATTCAGGGTTGGATGCAGTGCCCTAACATGCTAGCTAATTCACAGATAGAGCGAATCTCCCTACATACACCCCAAGGGTTATCTTGCTTAATTACTAGAAGTAGTTCAGTCCTTGTGAGTTCAAGTGGTATGAGAGCCCAATTCCAGCATGGTCTGGTCCTCCTCATCCAAGACCTTTCTCAAAAAAAAGAAAAAAGAAATGGAGGAAGTTCTTAGACTTAATGGACAATTCCCTTTCCTTCGCTTCTTCCATACTGGTGCTGAGATGAGGTTATTGCCATAGTGAACTGGTTAATGAAACTATAAGGAAAGCCAGCAAATCTGAAACACTGCTGGCTGGCATCAGAGCTAGTAGCCTTCATTAAGTCATTGGGTGCTCTCGGCAAAAACATGAAGCTAGAACAACTCCTGCCTTCTTGGAGTGTTCCATCAAAATAAGAAATCACTGAAATGAATTGAGCAAGCAGATTCAAAGGGGTAAAGACAGACAACTGAACAGCAGGCATAGAGGAAGGGGATCTTACAGAAGGAGCCCACGCTAAAAATAAATGATTTTTTACAAGTGTGGTTAACCTTACTGAGACTTACCATTATGAAACACAGCATGCATTCCCTCCCTAAAATAAAGGCTTTGAGAAAGTTTGATCTGCCTCATGTGAAAAGCCACAGAAAAAGAAGGTATCTGTGAAAGCTTTTAAAATGATGACCATATTTCAAGTATAATAATCATCAAGAATATTTAATGCCATCAGAAGTAAACTGATACAGAATTGCTTTATTTAAACCAATGTAGCCATTTGAAAATATCTACCACTATCTAGGAGTGGTCTAGGTAAAGGAGAAGGAGATGAAGAAATGGGCCGATTTTCTTGAATCCTGTCTGCTGTGACAATTTCCCCTGTCTCTCAAGTGAAAGAAGTTGTCATTCATTTTGTATTTAATCTGTAGCCAGAAAATGATGGTCAATGCAAAGTGTGACATTTTGTTTTATCTTTAGTTGGGATTGGAACCAGCTGATGGACTGAACTGGCTAAGATGGTACCTTTGTAAGGTCTCGTGAATCTGTGATGACCTAATGTTCATAATTTAGATTTGGACATCTATCATGCAGCCCCGGCCCTGTCTCTAGTTTGCTTTTTATTTCATCATATTAGAGTTAGTCTGAGCAGATGGTACTTCTAAGTTCCTGACATTTCTCCAACAACTCTTAAATGAATGTGAGATATATAGCATTATCTTTGTCCAGCCAGCATATATTTCCCCAGATGTAATTTTGTTCCCATTTTATATGATGTTGACAAGCAGTAACTGCTGGGTATTACTGTGCAATGTGATTAAAGGTAGCAGCACATGAACATGTCCATTGGAGACACACTCTAACCTCTACCCTCCGTCTTTCCAAGGCACACATTTATAACACTTCAGCATCAGTACTTAGTGTTTTTCTTGAACATTGTCAGTCTTATAGTCTGAGTAAATGCTTTTGCCTTTGGGGTTTAGGTTGTAGTTTTGTTTGTTGGACAAAAAGGTGGAGGGACAGAGAGAAATGGAGGACTGTCAACTTTCCTACATGTTGTCAGAGCAGGGATAGTAATGGAAATAGAATTTTAAAATGATAGAATATAAACTAGGGGGTGGGGATACGAGTAAAGAGAGGGTTTGGCCAGGGGAGCTGGGGGTAGGGTGGGGTGGGAGGGCAGGGCAGGGAGATGGGAGGGGTGGGCCATCTGGTGTTACTCTCCTGCTATGTGTTTGCAGGGCAAAATAGTCAGGGTATTTTGTCAAGGTACAGTCTGCTTTTGCAGACACAGATGGAGCAAAAGGGAGATTAATACATGTGGTTCTAACCACCTTTCATATCTTTACAGCTAAACATTATTTATAGAAATCAATTAGTCTTCTGTCTCTGCAATTTTATTATGAGGCTCTGTCCAAGTTTCTGGCAAGCTCTTTAAGAGGATGATTGATGGTAAACTTTCAGAACGAATAAAAAATGAACCTTCCCCTAGGAATTGGTGTAGTGGAGAGAAACATAAATGATAAAAATTACCAACTCTGCAAGTTACTAGGAAACTAATGTAGGATCAGTGTGGTCCTTGTTATACTATGTTTCCTTGTAGGTAGCTTGCCTTTCTTTCTTTCTTTCTTTCTTTCTTTCTTTCTTTCTTTCTTTCGCACAACACCCAACTGTCTGTTTGCTATGGAAACTTTAGGAGAGCTTGATGCCTACAACTGAACTTGTGGGAAAGTAAAGGTTTATTCGTTTGCCAAGCTAGTAAATGCCACTTTGATTACTGATGCTCATAAGAGATAAAGAGTTCCAGGAAAAAATGGAACAGAGCTCTCATGTTTTGTCTTATGGAAACTTTTATAAGAGATGGGAGCTGCTGATTGCCTCCACTAAATGAGTCTAGGAGCCAAGTAATGATAAGTATAAAATCTCATTGCAATGAATTCAATGGAAGATGCCTTATTGATTTATTCTGAAATTCTAGTCTTGGCAGTCTACTACCAAAGATCACAACCCCAGGCTTAGAAATGAAACAGGGATGATGCCTTGAAGGTGAAGGAAGAATGATCAAATAAAACAAAATTCTAAACCCAGGAGAAGGCAGGAGACAGTGGCACGGGGTTTGCACTGTCTAACTCCACTGAATCTTGGGGTGTGATGTTGTTGTATTTTGTTACCTATTTTGAAAGGATAAGAAGGTACTTTGGGCCTCTAATACTTGAGTTGTTGGTCCTGGCAAAGGACAAATAAAATGAGAGGGGATTTGTGTGCCACTTTAAAAACTATAAAGGAAGCTGGAAAGTTTCCTAACCTCATTCTACTTCAGTTTCCTCCTCTGTAAAATAAACATTATAATAGTACCCATCTCAGAGATTTGCTTTGAGGATTAAATGAGATCTAGCATGAAAGTGCTTAGCATATTATAAACACAACAAATTCTACTGAGGTAGCATCATTAGGGGTAAGAGGATTCAAAATAAATTTTATCATTTTTCTTAAGATTTGGTGTTTAGTATAGAACTTGTTCTCATTTATTATTTGTTAAATTTATCTGAGAAGGTTCTAGATAAATTTAACAGGGAAGGCAATCTTTATTTCTCTATTGTATTCCAAACTCTATTATTTTCATATGAACCTTGTACATGGTAGATGTTCAATAAACACTTTCTGATTTAAAATTCTCGAAGTTTAAATGGAATGTTCCACGTGCTTAACTTGAGCTGCTCATGTAAATTTATACAGGCTCTACATAATACAATTTAATAATATATGAATAACTGATTTCTAAAGCTTCAGTAATTCCCCACATTACACAGAACAGCTTTCAGCATCTAGTTTGATGAAATCAGCTAACACAATATCTGAACATAATATGTGTTTAGTAAACATTTATTGAATGATGAATGAATGCATAAAACCTACATAAGAGAATAAAAGAGATCTATGCAAGGGAAGGATTTTAAATAAAAATTGTATTAGCTTTTATTTTAGGTTTCAGTGAAAAAAAATTGCATGAATCGAATTAGAAATATAATCACTTACAAGCTATAGAAAATGTGTCCCCTTAAGTTAAGATAAAACAATTTGTAAAAGATTTGAGACAGCTCTCAGAATCTATGACAATGCTAGACAACCATGCTCGCAAAAAGGCGGGATGCAGGCAGCAGCATGCAGAGCACATGGCAGAAACTATTTACCAGCCTTGTGGGAGGGTCAGCACCATGAATAAGTTTCTATCATCCTAGTTCCACTTTAAGGTCAAAATCCCAGGAAAGAATCTGATTGGTCTCGCTTGGGTGACATGTCCACTCCACCGCCAAATGTAGGCAGGACAAAGGGTATTATTTAGAGTCTCGCTAAGAGTACACAAAACTGAGGAAAGGTAGTTCTCCTACAAAAAAAAAAAATCAGGATTCTGCAACCAAATTAAAAATATTCACATTATAAACTTACTAATATCTCCATGTAGTAAGTATGCATGTGTGTTAGTTTCCTAGGGCTGCCTAACAAACTGCCACAGACTGGGTAGCTTCCCCAACAGAAATTTTTTGTCTCACACTTCTGGAGTCTGAGAGTCCAAGATCAGGGCATCAAGAGGGTTGGTTTGTTCTGAGAATTGTGAGGGAATTGTTTCAGGCCTCTCTTCTTGGCTTACAGGTGGCCGTTTTCGCCCTGTGTCTTCACATGGTCTTTCTTTTGTACGTATTTGTGTCCAGATTTCCTCTTGGTATAAGGACACAGTCGTATTGGATTAGGATTTACCCTAGTGACCTCATTTTAACTTAATTACTTTTTTTACTTCTTTAAAGATTCTTTCTGCAAATATAGTTATATCTTGAAGTACTGAAGTTAGGAATTCAACATATGAATTTTGAGTGAAGGAACACAATTCAGCTCATAACCACATGCTATAAACTTAAATGAGCAGGTATATCAACCAGAAAACACCCATCACATCCATGGTACTTAGAGTAAAAATGGAGTAATTGTTCAGCAAAGTCTGCAGAGATACTTAACGTTCCAAATTTGCTGGCTGAGCTAATCAGAACAGGGATAAACAGGTTTTCTCCTTTCCATTGTTTCTTTTTTAAAAACATATTTGAACCTTGACAAATGAGAATTGGTAACCACTTTGTATTTGAGGTGCCAATTTTGTCTATAAAATTTTTCAGAGAGATTTTTCTAAGAACAGAGCCAAACAGAAATGACTCATTATTACCTCCACTACACATATAGATTTTCTCTTGGACTCTGGCCACTGTTTAGACTTGACGCTGTCCAGCTTTGAGCAATACACAAAGCAAATAATAGGCATGTAGTGATGCAGAAAGCCCTGGCTGGCTCCTGGGCTATCTAACTTACTTCCTAAAACTTCCAGTTTATGGCTCTATGACTCACATTTTCTGGACACACACTTATGATCTTCTTCCATGAGCCATCCCTACTTTCACCAGCCCTCATCCTCCATACCTATGTTTCCTTGGAAAAATGTGCTCTTGGCAACAAGTCTCCACTGACCAAGGAACCGAGGGGTAACTTGATCCCAAAAGTTTAGAGGTAGTTTGTGCTGTTGACCTCTTTGTAAGTAGGGGGAGAGATGACACAGCAGTGCCATGAGGCCTGGCCATTGATGGGAACTTGTCCATCCAGCTCTGCTTAATCGTTTTGTCTTCCTTTTCCTTCTCTTCCAATGCCTGCAAATATTAATCCACCAGGCTTAAAAGGTAAGCCAAACAAATGCATAAACAACGTGATTGAAGGCACCAACTCCCACCTACAAAGAAGAAAGCATGTAGACGTGCAAAACCGTTTTTGTTTATTATTCTTGACTCAGTGTATAGGTGTAACATGATGTGTTTTGTATGGTGTGTGTCTTTTGGTGTTTGTACACTTAATCACAGTATTTGGCTGAATCTTTATCAGCAGTAGTGGGCATGACTTTGGTATAAAAAATATTCCCCCATGTGAATCAAACAGTTAAAATTTAGACTCCAGGGCCTCATATGATCTGTCTTCCATCCACGTTTCTAGCCTTGTCTTTTTATTCCCCTATGCTCTGGCCACACACTCTGCTTACCATGGTTTTCACCCTCTGCTCCCTTGGCCCAGAAAGACTGGCATTGCCCTCTTCTACACCCAGATAACTTCAAATCATGCTTTGCATCTCAGCCTGGACAGCAGATGCTCTGGGATCCTTCTCTGCCCATCTCCCTGCTCCTTGGGCTCAGATGCCCTTCCTCAACATCTCATAATACCCTGTCCATCTCTACCGTGCCTGCTCTCATACCGTATCATAATTCATTGTTAGTTTGTCTGTTTCCACCCAACCGGTGAGCTACTTGAAGGTGGGGGCTGTCTATCTCACCTCTTATTCTCCAGCCTTTGGCATAGTACCTGGCACATGATTGACATTTAATGGATAGATGAATGATTGAATGAACAAATGAATCAATTAAAATTTAAAAAAAGAACAATTGGAGACACAGCTTTCTTAATATCAACAATCTGGAAGTTCTGAAAGTCTCTTTATTTGAAAATAGTAAAGTCCTGTTAATATGGTTAAATGCTCCCTAGCTTCCAAGTTGAAAATAGTCTATGATCCCCAGATCATTCTTGGGGGCTCATATCATAAATTTCAGCCCATTTCTCAGGATGATGCATCAATTTGTTTCTCTACAGAAATCTGTTCTGTCAGTTAAAAATACTTGGTGGTGATAACTATTGCACAAGCCACAGTGGAAAATAAAATCCAGCACAAACTGCCAAAATTATAGCCTATAAGAAGAAATGGCATTATACATAATATGCTCATTATTATGGTATAGGGAAAAGTATGCTGGACTTAGAGCCAAAAGGCATCAAACCTGGTCCCCACCATTTGCTAGTTGGGTGGCACTGGACAACTAATATTTCAGAACTCACCTAACTTGATTTCGTCAAATGAAATGGAGTCCACTCAAGCTGTCTTATGAACTAAGCTCTGAGTCAATATCATGAAATGAAATTGATATTGCTTGAGTACGTGCTATGTGTCTGTCACTTTGTTAAACATTTTAAAGATAAGCAAACCCAAATGCAGATTCCCTCAAGGTCACATAGGATCTGTTTCTTTCTATTCTATCACATGTCGTCATTCTCCATCTCGTGAGTTGACCATTACAAATATTTTTTGAAACTATTTCAAAACTACCCAGTCAGTGTTCCATGCCATCGTAGTTGTTATAACAACTACAGATTGTTATTCTATATTACACAAGACCACTATTATATAGACCACTCACTATTCTAAGCAGGCTTTTATTTGAATGAGATAGGGCTTTTTCTATGTCTCGTCTACTTGTCAAGTGAAGTAGATCTGCCAAAAGGATTCAAGTAAGTGTTGTCTGGGTAATGTGCGGTGCACACTCAAACTTCTCAGAGTCCTAGTGGAATCTATAAAATGCCTGCACCAGCCACCAGCACCATGTGCCCTGTTGTCACCTCTGAATCCACTGTGCGGGATGCTTGGCGTCATACAGACCAAACATTCAGATGTTGGACTCATTATTTTTTTAGTTTTCATATGGGTATTTGGCACTTAGAGGAACAGCCAACTTCGGCTTGGAATACAGCATCCAAGGATTGTTTAAACATGGGATTAGTCTGGGCTTTCTGGAGGGAAATGTTCTTTTCAACATCAGTTTCCAGAACAGTGACGTGATCCTGTTTATGAACAACATTCTCAGTATTGTTACTAACAACAAGAATTCTTCCTCCTCTGTCGTAATCACACTCGTCCGTCTTTTACCTCCACTGCCCTAACTCAGGTCCTATTAAATGATTCCTAATTCTGCTTTGGAATTGACCTGACCCTTTCCTCCCTCTGCTTTGCACAGGTCAATCTGCCCAGCACACTCCCACTGTCATTGCAAGGCAATCTCCCTGCTGAAAAACACGCAGAGCTTCCCTCTCACCGACATGATAGTTCAAATGCTCTAAGTCTTCCAGAATTGGATGTCTAGTGTGGAGAAAAAAAAGCACACATGCACACACAAAGAAATTAGGTGGTCTTTACATGGAAGAAGCAAAGGTAAAGGAATTGTCCATTGAGTCTAAGGCATTAATTAGCCCAGTCGATGGGCCAGGAGCCTGTTTTTCTCCCTGACTAAGCAGCACGTTCTGTACCCCGGCAGGCTCCCTGCAAACCAGCGGTCTACAGCAATGGTTCTGACAGCAGTGCAGCGAGCAGCCAGTGGCATTCCAGGAAGTTGTGTTGTTTATCCCCAAACTACCTCTTCATTTGTGTGTGAATGAGTCGCATGATTCATTTTCCATAAACAGCGTGGGTGAATAGAAGGGGAAAAAATCCAAAGGCTAGGGACTGACATTTCACGCTGTGGAAACTGCCAAGGAAAAGTTTTCTACATCTTGGCATCCTTCTGAGAAGAGGCCAATTCTCTGAAACAAGAGGTTGTCCACAGCTGGGTCACATCACCCGAATCTGGGTCTTCACACAGGCCCATTAAGACTGTGCAGGCACAGATGTCTGCACAGATGAGAAGACAGGAAACGGCAGGGGACATGTGATTGAAACGCAAACTCTGCCCAGACATACACTGAAGTCTTAGGAGAAAACAGCCAGGTAGCAGGGCTAGCAAAGGAACCAAGGAGGGTCTCTGTCTTCTTTGCTATTTATCAGTCTAACATTTAACCTCCTTAACCAAGACCTTCCAGAATTTGACCCCCAGCATCCTTTTGTACTTGTTATTACCAGGAATAATAATAATAGCAAAAACAGACACACCTCTATGTTTATGCAAGCTTACAATGTTCTTGTCACACATACATGATGATTTATACAGATTATCTATTTTATACTCTCCACTGTTCCGAAATGTAAGTACTAGTATTATTATCCTTATTTTACAAGTGAGAAAAATAAATCTTAAGGTGATTAAGTAACTCTTAGCCTCTGATCAGACACTTACATGTAACAAAACTTAATTTCAAATCCATGCCTATCTGATTCGAAAGAATGCTCCCTTTGGAAAGGCAACAACACACTATCACTTTTTTTTTTTTGCCTTTTAACTTTAGGGAGAATGGTAAACTCCTCCTTCTCTCAAAAACTCCTGCAGCTTTCTTCCTCTGCATTTCGGATAGTAAGCAGTGTCTTCTTAGCCTTTCACTTATCTGATTCTTAATTATCACCCCAAATGACATGCCAAGACACGGGACTGGGAGGAACTGTATCCAGCAGATTCAGGACTGGGAACCAGCAAACAGGTGACAAGCTCAGTGCAATACGGAAGGCAGAGCTGGGAAAGCCGCCAAGGTCAGCGCTAGGAGATGGCAGAGAGGACCCGAGAGCAGGACATGGTGCATGCTAACTCAGAGTCTAGAGGCTGAGCTCAGGATCAGGAAGCAGGGATGCCACCAAGTTGCTGGAGACAGGAGCATGGAGCGCCCTTACTGAAAGGAGCTATTTGGCAAGGGGAGCCCCCGTGCGTGTCCAGGGAGTGCCTGAATAGGAGCACTTTCTCAGCTGGCTCCTGTCCCACGCTGTCTTAAAGACACTACCTGACTGACACCTGACACTACCGGGCAGGCAAGGCCCATTTCAGGAAGTTGTCTGTAACCAGCCAGCAGAGAGGGACAGACGGATCCTTCCCGGAGTGCTTGTAGCATCTGCTGTTGGCACCACACATTTAGCTCTTGGCAAACACCGCGCTGTGTGGTTGGTTTTTAGTCCCCATCACTGTGACACAAGGTCCTAGAGGACGATCCAAGTCCAAGAACGCCAATTACAGATGCAGATCAGCTTCCTTCACCCATTCCCTGGGCCCGAATAACATCAGTGGAAGTGGATTCTTCACCTGGCTGGGTTGGGAACTTGTCCATATTTTGTCAGATAGCTCTAAGAATCACAGTTTCAGAACAGGGTCCTCAAATGTGAGTGTGCCTGTGAATCAGGTCCTCTGCTCGCTCTTGGGTCTCGCCTCGGACCACTCCCCAAGACTCCTGGGCTCTACCAGTTTGCTGTCTGGTGGCCATCACACTCCCCCGCCTTCAGCCTTTGCCCCTGAACCTGTTCCCCTGAGCAGAATGTATTTCCCCAGGTACTGGTGTGGCTCCGTTTGTCACCCTTTTCAAGTCTTTGCTTAAATAGCACCTGTCAAGGAGGCTGTCCTTGACCTTCCTACCACCCAGTTTTATACTGTACAGACGCCTGTGCTTCCTGCTCCTGTGTATTTCCCCATAGAATGTAGAAATTCAGATTTCTGGGACCCACTGATCCCACATATTAATTATTTGGCTGGCATTTTCTACAACCTGCCCTGAGTCCTCCTTTTTCTGTCAGGGTAGACTCCTGCCTCCTTTCCCTGATACTCCTGAGTCCTAGGGACAAGCAGGTCCCTGCCACCTGCCAGTTCCCCGGTGTTTGCTGTGCTATCAGGTGCCGTTGCTGTCTTCCAAGACCCCTGGATCGGCCTGACATTGTGGGTGGTGCAGTTGGGAGGGCAGGGACTACTTTCCCTTCCTGGGGCCGTCCTCTCCTTGCCCGCCCTCGGCATGTCCTGGGCTGGCCACAGAGCCAGGTGCCCACGGGGTTCTCTGCTTGCCAGCAGCCCTTCCTTGGCTTGTGAGCCCACTCGGCCCTCCAGAGACACTCTTCTCTGCAGAGGCTCTGGCGTCCTAGCCGGGGGACACTGGAGCTGATGCGACTTGGAATCCCCCGCAAGTGTACAGGGCAGTCACGTTGCGGGGCAGCTGGAGTAGAGGAAGGGGCAGGGGTTGAGAGTGGTTTCCAGATCTCCCCAGCAGTGATCGTCCTAGTAAATCGCCTGAGGGCTGCTTGGCTGGACGGATGCAATTATCTGCCCGGCCTCTCCTTGGGAGCCTGTGCCCTTGGGACGGCCTCTCCTGCTCTCATCATCCTCTTTGGTGATTCATGGCCGCTTTCCGCGGTGTGGATCAGCTGTTCATTCCTGTTAAGGGTCCTATAATTAGAGCACAAAAGCCGCAGCTCCCTGTTTGGATTTTGCCCAAAGAAGCCTCCAGGGACACTCAGGTCCCTGCCTATGCCCTCTCCAATCTGTTCATTGGCTCCCAAGTCAGAGAAGAAAGCTCAGCAAAGATTGATCTCCCCAGTGGACCCCCCACCCACCTTCTTCTTCCCTGTCTTGCCCCTGCCTCGGGCCTGACTGTCAGTGTTGGAAAGCCAAGTTCAACCCTGGGGACCTGGCAGGGGGTGGCAGGGATTGGGTTTTACTCAGGTCAAAATGAGTCTATAAGGCACGTAAGCTTAAGTGAGCCCTCTTGATTTATTCTTTTTAATGAAGTCGGGGGAGTTAATTACCTCTCTCTGCACCATAATTTCTTTTCCTGTTTCCTAACCACCCCCCACCCACCTTTTTAGGTGAAGAGTAATAAAATAAAAAACCTATGACCATGTTTGATCTAAACAAGTATTTTTCCAGTGTTTAGATCTAGACTACTCTCTACCATTATTCTCTAAGAAAAACTGAAGTCTTATGATGTCTGAAGGATTTTAGCTACACACAGTAAGATATCGAAATATGTTTCATAGATTGAGGGTCCACTTTATGTTGTTTTTCAGTCTAGAAAAAGTTGCTCAAGATATGATAGGGTAGGAATTTTGGGCTCCAGCCAATTAAGGTGTTTTGTTGTTTTTGTTGTTGTTTTTGTTTTTTGTTTTTTACAAGGGAAGAGGTTAAAAAAACAAAACAAAACACCTGGATGTAGCCAGTTGGGAGTGCAGACATTACTACTCTCGGCCACTTGCACCTTTAAATCTTCTGCCAAAACTTTGTGGTGTCGCAAAGATAATGCCTCTCAAACCAGTGCTGTGAGGCAGTGAGGGGAGCTATTTGGGAAATTTGCTGTATGCATTGCAGGGCCCTTGCAGGTCACTACCAGGGACCGGCCACTCGGCCACTCAGCTCATGACGTCAGATCAGCATGGCCAGTGGGGCAGGAGATGGTGGAGCCCAGGTCCCCACCTACTTTCACTGGATGAAACACCGTGTCACTGTCTACTTCCACCTTCCCTGACTCCCTCCTCTCTCTGATCACTCAGCCAGGCCTGCTTTCACTGTCCCAGCTGTAGAAGTTTCCAGTCCTTTGCCTTCAGTTATCAATCAATGGAGATCTCAGCTGCAGTCGGGCTGGAGCGGACAAACCAGCCTTTCTTTATGCCAACAGGGAATGCTTGAAATAACTAGACACACAACTCTGATTGATGCAGCCACAGTTTACACACCACACTTCAGACGGTCTGAAATGGCTGGAATTAATAGCCTATTACTAGATAGTGTGGGGGTGGGGTGGGGGGAGGCAGGAGAGGGAGAGACAAGCAAATACCTTTTTATGATCTTCTAATTTAAATCTATTTATTTGATTTTTGCAGAGTGTGATGTAAAGGGGGGTAGTGGGAAGGGGGATTGTTCTTACCACCCTGCTGCGAGTCCTGGGGAGGGGGCAGGGGCTCCAGCCAGCTTGGCACCAACTCACTGCAATTTTTTTGGTAAATGATGCAAATCCATGCGGTTCGGCAAGGATGGGTTAAAGAGGCTGGGGAGTCGAGGAGAACTGAGGGAGGGAAGAATGGGAATTGCTTGGTTCACTTGCTTTCATGCCAGGCTCTGCTAGCCAGCTGGAGAGAGGGGAAATGGAGTTTAAAACCCCCCTGGTACGGAATTTTTTCCTTGGTCTGAACATTGTTTAAATTCCTGAAGTGGGTGATCCCTGTAATAAATACCTTGGACTCTGTAAGACAGAGATATTTACTCAAGTTTAAAGTTTGGATTTGATGGATATGCACTTGGGAACGCATGGGATTGGAGTGTTTGTTATATGTTGGAACCCAGTCAATGTGCACAAGGAGTTAAGAGAAGTCCATTTATAGCAAAGCAGACCGTCTTAACTATTGCTTGTGGTCACTGTGTCAAAGTCTGTGCTTCATCCCATATTTTGAACATCGTTGGCCCTTAAACGACATTAAATGAGGGGGGATTTGGCCCAAGGACTCAAAACACTTTCTCAAGACTTGCGTGCAAATGAAGCCTTGAACTAGGTCACCTGTCTTTTATGTAGGAAAATATTCTCAGAGGAGAACATGATCTGAATCAAAGTACAGGGGCAGGGGTAGAGCCTGAAAAATCTGAGCAATCAAGCGCGATTCTAGTCTCCTATAACGTTACTGGCTCAGCTGTGATTATGTATCGTAAGAGAAAAGATTCATCCTATCATTTGAAGGATGAATTCCCTCAGGACACAATGCCTCTTGTCCAGGTTAGAACACTTGATATTGCCCTAAATAATACCATCCCAACCCTACTACTGTTTGAGCAGAACAAGCAAGCCAGCTAATTCTAAGAAGGCTGGATTGGAGTTTCCAGGAACTTACACCACCATTGCTTTCTTTGACTGTAGAATGACGTGCATTTCCCCAAAGCCTTCAGGTGAAACAACCCACCCATCCTTTCTCCTTGGTGAATGACAACATCATTTCAGGCTGACTGGCAGAGCAAATGGCTGACTGGCCATCATGGATTCTGCTCAACATTTTGGTTCAGTTTCCTCAAAGGGGTCCCCAACTAGCCACAGACCTATCCTGGGGCTGCATGACCTTGCCAAGCTTGACAGGGCCAGCAATCCAGGGGGCACAGCCACAGACCACTGTGTGCACGCCCTTCTGCCACTGCCTGACAACACAGATGGAATGTTGGTTTCCCAGTGTAGCAATGGATTCCCATTTTCCATGATGGATATTTGTGGTGTGGAAAAGCCTCTCACCTTGGGCTCGAATGGGTCTCTCAGGAGCAAGAGCCAATCTCCAGCCAAGCTGGAGATTCCTGACCCATCTGCCCTGTAAAAAGATGTGACAAGAAAGTATTTTTCATAATCCACCTATAATTAATTTTTCTCTGTTGGTTAACACACAAGCCCACGCATCGGTGACTCCAATGTTCTGGCTGGACCGACTTACTGGAATCAGGAAGTGCCTCACAAGATAAAAGACCAATATATTAAAAGACCAATAACATTTGTTTGAGAAAACACATTCCTCTTATAGGTTGAAGTACATGATGTCTGCAACAACAGAAAGAAAAATGCAAAAATATTATTTTCTATAACATGAATATTTTCACCACCTAAGCTCATAATTTTATTGCAGCTGCCAGCATAGGTTTTTTTGTTTTGTTTTGTTTGCTTTAGTTTCTTTTGAGATCCTTGGATTTTTTTCATACATTTGTAATATTTATTTAAGTTACTTCCTAGGCAATATTTTCCAGTTAGCGTCATGATTAAGTTGGGATTTCACTATTATTTAAGGAAAGTCACAACGGAATTGATTATAAATGCAGAATAACTGTTAAAGAAATTCCTGTCTACAAATCTTTTCTGTATGATAATGTAATCGACACTTAAAATTGTTTCACTGTGGGAGGCAGGATGTCATTCACTCCTGCCCTACAAGTCCACACCGACTCTATCTTAATCAAGTTAAAGGAGCTTAACCAGTATAGGAATCTTTAAAGGGAAAGATGCAGATGTAGTGAATTGGACCTGGGTTAAATTCTGATGAGCCCCCAGAACTTTCTGACCCAGCAGATTGACTATTGAGGGCTCTGAGAGAATCAGTAGAACTTCTTTAAACATTTAAAATAAAGTTATTATTTGGAGGACATTCACTTAAACATATGTCACTGTAAACTGTATCATTATATATATATATAAACTTATCAATATAAATCATTGCTCACGTAAGCCAATTTTGCTGGTGTGAACACATTTTAGCCTTTGAATTACTGAATACATAGAATGCTAACTTAGATCCAGATTTGAGGCTTCACGTGGAAAATCTCAAAAGCAGAGGCTTTTAATTCAGCCGTTTGTTATTAGAATTACCTAGAAGTTCCTTAAAACATGTACTTAGGAAGGCGCTTAAAATTCTCTGGGCTTCCTCCAGATCAGACTCTCTGGGGGTGGGCCTGTGGAAATCTATATATTTTTAAAACTCAACCTACGAAGATGAGTAGGATGTTTATCCTCGGATTAAGTGAGAATGACATTCCAGGGGGCATAACGGTTTAGTTGAAAGGCAAGGGTCAAAGAAAGATAATATGTTTTATTTGTTTGGTTTTTGCTGCAGACCTTCTCAGATCCTTTTATGTGCCGGTGGGCGCCATAAGTCATTATTGGGGGATGTAACACGTAGCATTTCCCAAACCTATTTAAACGTAAGTTTCTTGATCATAGAATAAATGTTCCTTACAACATACCTTGGGAAATTCTAGGCTTAGGAAATGAGAAGACAAAATGGAGACATACCCCGTTAACACTCCCTGAGCTCTTAGTGACACAGGGGAGTGGAAAGCAAACCCTCTTGTGCTTCCTCAACCAGAAGCAACAGGCCAGACTTCAGCCAGTCGCTCTTGCTTTCTTGGTGCTGACGGAGGCATCCCTGGCCTCGTTTGAAATGCGTCACCCAGTGCTCCTGACAACTTGAAGAAGAGAATACATTTTCCAAAGTGCCAGGGGAAAAAAAGTGGGACAAGAGCCATTTGTAGGGATAGTGGAATAAGCTTTGACTCTTTTGTCACTAGACCAGCCTGGGGGAACGCAGAGCCTCGAAGACTCGAAGGACCAGAACGTTAGGAAGAAAGGCCATCTGAGACATGGATTTTAATCCCTGCTGTGCTTCCTGCAAACTGTGCGAACTTGGGCAAGTCACTTAACCCATTTAAATCTTGGTCACTTCCTCTGTAAAACTGAGTTGTGTACCTACACGGGGATTCTCTGAGGAATCAATGAAATCATATTTGTAAGATACCCAGGACAGAGCCTGGTGTTTAGCAGAGAATTACTAAGCCTACAAAATATATTCCTTACTTCCTTCCCCAAATCTGGAAGCAACTCTCCTTAACCTGACTTCAATTCAGGGGGCATTTATTACATACTATATCATATGAAAACCAGTAGATTGAATTTATGCCATAACTTGATGCCTGACTAGAGAAGTGTTCAATAAATATTGTTGCATGACTGAATACTTGTATATGAATAAATAAGCAAACAAAGAGAACCATAGAGTCATAGAAGACGAAGTGATTAATGGAGGACTCATGTCACCTTCTGTTTCTCTTCACATACGTGGAGTTTTGGTGGGAACCATTTTGGGCTCTCTTTCTACCCTGGAGTTGACCCTCCCCAAGAGAAGAAGGGTGGTTACTCCAATAGTTTACTGGACCACATTTTTCTAGGAGGCACTTCCTGTCTCTGAGATATAAGTAGACCAGAGCCAAATTTAGTAGGTCTGCCATTCTTTGTAATGCCTGTATCTGGGTGCGTGCTCTTGTCTGTGGTCCTCATCCATGCTTATGGTTGGGTAAGGGATTCAGAGTGTCCTCCAAAGCTCATTCATATCTCTTCATATAACCCAGGTCTGCACACCCCAAGATTCAGGGTGGAAGGCTCCATCTGAGCCCCAGGCCTGCCCACGCAACTAAGCCCTGAAAAGGAACTTTATTATAGAGATGACACTATTAAAAATAGCCAGAGAAAAGTATTTAGCATCTAATTTATAAAATGAAATCATAGGTTTTCCCAGCATAGGGTGTTTTAGTTGGTAAAACAATTATACTGTTTTCAATTCTTATTAACCTTCCTGCAGACGACATTTATTGGTATCCCCCATGACAACATAATTAGTATTCTAAGGATATTTTTCACCAGCTGCTTATGTCTTTGAGTTAAAAGTCAACAGCTAAATATATAGCACGGCAAGAGCATAAACAGTAAAATTGATTTTAGTACTCAAAACGACTTGATTATCTATATTTATAGCTGTAATTAGAGAAAGGCTTAATGCCTTATATAATCGGTTCTTTATTGAAAGTTTCACGACAGAGGACTTGATGCTAATTTACCTTGCAGCATCGAGGAAGGAGGGCTGCTCTCTCAGCCACACCGTCGGCTTTAGTTTCTAGCTTCATTAACTACAAAACCCGTCGCCCTACATTATGTGTAGTACATTAAGGGCTCTTTATTGAGCAGCTTTCAAAGGGAGTTTCTATTCCAAGTTGCTAACATAATATATGCCTCTCCCCAGAGTCTGGTTGGCTATTTGAGTCTAGGGAATGAGTGATGCTATTTGTTATTAGAAAAATAATGTTAATTCTGTATAACGTCGATATATCTATCTATAACGTAACGTAGCAAAGAAGTTTCATCTGTCCTACACGAATGCCTTTTTATCTGGAAAGTTTTAGAGCCATTCCTACATATTTTTAGTATTCTTTTTTTGTGTTCTGGTCTCAGAAATTGGAGGACTTTCCCCAAAGTTTATAAAAAAATTTTTCATGATAATAGAAATAACTATTAGTTATTGAATGCTTACTGCATGCCAGATCCTTTACAAAGCACTTCGTATGTGTGTGTGTGTGTGTGTGTGTGTGTGTGTGTGTGTGTGTATAAAAAGTCATTTCATCTTTGCAACAACCTGATGAAGCAGGCACAGTTATGTTTCTGTTTCTCAGATGATGAAGGTGAGGCTTAGAGAGATGAAGTGACTTACATAAGACGACACAGCAATAAGTGGCAGTGCTTCCTACTAGTCAAACTCAGGCAGTCTGGCTCCCAAGGTAGAATTCCTAAACCATCCATTACAGCTGTAGACCTGTCACAAAACTGCCAGTGCTCAGGCCACTGCTTGCTACTTTTCCATTGTTTTCTTTCTCTTCTTAAAGTAAATACACATTATATATGCATGGGTGTATAGATATGCATACTCACACATAGGTCACGCACTTATGCATATACATTTATATGCATACGTTTTACAGGCACATTCCTTTTATTGTGCTTTGCTTTACTGTGCTTCACAAATACTACAATTTTTTACAAATCGATGGTTTGTAGCAACCCTGCAGTGAGCAAGTGTTTCGTTGCCATTTTTCCAACACCATGTGCTCACTTCGTGTCTCTGTGTCACATTCAGGTAATCCTCACACTATTTCAGACTTTTTCGTTGTTATTGTATCTGTTATGGTGATCTGCAATCAGTGATCTATGATGGTACTATTGCAATTGTTTTAGGGTATCACAAACCATGAACCTATAAGACAGCAACTTAATAAATGTGGGTTCTGAGTGCTCCATGGACCAGCTGTTCCCCCATCTCTTTCCCTCTCTTTAGGTCTCCCTAGTTCCTGAGATACAACAATATTGAAATAAGGTCATCTAACACTACAGTATCCTCTAAGTGTTCAAGGGAAAGGGAAAGTATCTTGTCTCTCACTTTAAATCAAAAACTAGAAATGATTAAGCTTAGTGAGGAAGACATGTCGAAAGCTGAGATAGGCTGAAAGCTAGGCGTCTTGGCCAAATAGTTGGCCAAGTTGTGAATGCAAAGGAAAAGTTCTTGAAGGAAATTAATAGTGCTACTCCAGTGAACATACGAATGATAAGAAAGCCTTATTGCTGATATGGAGAAACTTCGAGTGGTCTGGACAGAAGATCAAAGCAGCCATAACAGTCCCATAAGCCAAAGCCTAATATAGAGCAAAGCCCTAACTCTCTTCAATTCTATGAAGTCTGAGAGAGGTGAGAAAGCTGCAGAAGAAAAGATAGAAGCTAGCAGAGGTTGGTTCATGAGGTTTAAGGAAAGATGCCATCTTAATAACACAGAAATGCAAGGTGAAGCAGCAAGTGCTGATGAAGAAGCTGCAGCAAGTTACCCAGAAGATCTACCCAAGATCATTGATGAAGGTGGCTACAGTAAACAGCAGATTTTCAATGGGGACAAAACAGCCTTCTCTTGGAAGAAGATGCTATCTAGGATTTTCATAGGTAGAGAGGAGAAGTAATGCCTTCAAAGCTTCAAAGCACAGGCTGACTCTCTTGTTAGAGACTAATGCAGCTGGTGACTTTAAGTTGAAGCCAATGCTCATTCACCATTCCAAAAATCCTAGGGCCCTTAAGAATTATGCTAAATCTACTCTGTCTGTACTCTATAAATGGAACAACAAAGCCTGGATGATGACACATCTGTTTACATCATGGTTTACTGAATATTTTAAGCCCACTTTTGAGAACACTGCTGATTCCTTTCAAAATATTGCTGCTCATTGACAATGTTCCTGGTCACCCAAGAGCTCTGATGGAGATGTACAAGAAGATCAATGCTGTTTTTGTGCCTATTAACACAACATCCATTCTGCAGCCTGTGGATCAAGGACTAATTTCAACTTTTAAGTCTTATTATTTAAGAAATATATTTTGTAAGACTATCTTCCCCAGATAGTAATCCCTCTGATGGATCATGTCAAAGTAAATTGAAAACCTTCTGGAAAGAATTCACCATCCTAGATGTCATTAAGAAAACTTGTGAGTCTTGGAAGGATGTCAAAATATTGACATTAACAGGAGTTTGGAGAAGTTGATTTCAACTCTCACGTATGACTCTGAGAGTCTTCAGTGGAGGAAGTAGCTACAGATGTGGTGGAAATAGCAAGAGAAATAGAATTAGAAGTGGAGCCTGAAGATGTGAATGAATTGCTATAATCTCACGATGGACCTTGAACGGATGAGGAGTTCCTTCTTAAGGATGAGCAAAGAAAGTGATATCTTGACACAGAATCTACTCCTGGTGAAGATGCTGTGAACATTGTTGAAATGACAGTAAAGGATTTAGAATATTTTGTAAACTTAGTTGATAAAGCAGTGGCAGGGTTTGAGGGTACTGACTCCAATTTTGAAATAAGTTCTACTGTGGGTAAAATGCTATGAAACAGCATCACATGCTACAGAGAAATTTTTCATGAAAGGAAGAGTCAATTGATACAGAAAACTTTATTGTTGTCTTATCGTAAGAAATTGCCACAGTCTCCCCAACCTTCAGCAACCACCACCCTGATCAGTCAGCAGCCACCAACATCAAGGCAAGACCCTCCACCAGCAAAAAGAGTCTGACTCACTGAAGGCTCAGATGATCATTAGCATTTTTAACAATAAAGCATTTTTAAATTAAGGTATGCACATTGTTTTTTAGACATAATGCTAAACAGTCTATTGGACACTTAATAGACTACAGTATAGTGTAAAAATAACTTTTACATTCACTGGAAAACTAAAAAATTCTTACAACTCACTTTATCATGATATTTGCTTTATTGCAATGGCCTAAAATTGAACCCACACAATCTCCAAGGTATGCCTGTTTCCTACACGGAAAAAAACATAAATGCTAACTTTGATTTTGATATCAAAACAACTTCTTTATATTTGTAGCTATAATAACTCAAGGGATATACATGTATACATATATACATATACATATTTGTGCTTTGATGTCATTTTAGAAATTTTTGAGACATTTCCATATAGAGCATAGTTTTCATGATCTCATTTGATCCTCAGATTAGCTCTGAGAGGTTCACAGATCCTGTATTATTTGTCTCACTTTAAAAATGAAGTGACATGTCCAAGGTGGACATGAGTTCTACCACTGTGGTAGAACTCAAACCAGAACCCTGCTTTAGCCGTTATTCCAGAATATGCAAATACTGTGCTGCCTTCCATGGGTCATCAGCAAAGAATAACATTCTGGGCTGTGCACAGCTAAGGAGTGGAAATAAAATGGCCATGTAACATGAACCTCAGGCACCGTGTTTGTGCAGGAGTTTCACGGGTGAGTTTGTCCTTTCCTGAGGAATCAGCCATCTTTGTCTTTCATAGTCTCTGTTTACAGAGTTAACTGAGTCTCCCTTCCACTGCGTTGGGACTCACCTAAATTCTAATCTCAAACATCATCCCAGTGTGTTATATGGTGCATATATACTGATGTGATTTCCCCTACTAGCTTGTGAGTTCATTTCTATGATTCAGCTTTTAGCACAGAGCCTGGCAGCGGAAGGTGTTCAAATATTTATCCATTCATTTATTTGTTCTACATAAATGTTTGCTGAATTTATTGGCAATTGGAAAAGAAATGGAGAAATAGAAAAGGAAAAAGATTTAGAGACATAAATTCCAGTTTTAATTATTTTGCCATAGGACAGGGTCTCCATAACCTTTACAATTCCCCCTCCCTTGCCCAAAATACTAAACTTTGTCTGGAAAAACATCCCTAAGAGCTCCACCTTCCAAGAATGGGTCAGAGTAAGGCTGGTAGTGCCAGAAATGGCCTACAAAGACGTTCTTTGGGGACTTAATGTGCCCTCCAGGACAGTGGAACCTATAAAACTTGTAGGAGGGAATTCTAGGGAGGAGACCAGCATGGCAAAGCAAACTGCTCCCTCCCACCACAGAGTTAAAAAACAATGTCCAGCCTTTAAGTTGTGGGAAAGAGAATGGTGAACTCATTCTCTGTCTGGCACAAGTTGCAGACTATTAAGTCGTTTGGGAAATGTGGACTTGTACCAATCTACGAGATTGGCCATGGCCATTTTAATATGTTTTTGAAAATCAGCGAGTGCTTAAAAACTTGTAGTAAAAGCCCTAATAAACTAAATTAGACCGGGACTCTGCCAGAATTGTATTTACCTCCTGAAGTGGAGGGTTAGGAAACCACATTGAAAATTAAAGCAAAAAAGAGAAGAAAGAGCGACAGATCTGTGTGTTTGAGGAGTTGTTTGGTCAAAAGAATTAACTGTCCACTATCAGAGGCAACTCATTTGCAAAGTGACAGGGGAGTCCTTTTGATGACATACTGATATCAATAATGTCACTCCCCATTTTTTTAACTTATGTTTTGTTTTACAAGTCTTATTTGTTTTTACAAGGTTAAGTTTGGAGGGAGGGGATTAGCTACTGTAGCCAGAAGAAGAATAAATGCTTTGTGCATTGTGCATACCCATGTAGTATACTGAACAAGTACTAATAAGAATAAAATTATTGGAGCAAATAAAATCACATATACTTTTTAGTCACCTGGGAGAAGGGCTGTACCAGCCTTCTTGTGCATATAAAAATAATAATTCTTCACATCTGAATAGCATTATAGAACTTATAAAGCCCTTTCATATATATTATCACATTTGATCTTCAATAACCTTGTGAATCAGGAATGATCTTTGTTATCATCCCATTGTACAGTTCAGGAGGGGTTAAGTGCTTGTTCAATGTTGTGAGCTACTAGGAGTCAGTGAGTCGGGTCTTCCAACAATGTTCTGGCCCCAGGACATTCCACGTTGTCCACTGGGACACACAGGAGCTGTAATATGCATTGGAGCCAAAATCCCTAAAGTCATTTGACATAGGAAAGGACATCACAGAACTGGTCTACACCAGGAGAATAGCATAGGGCTAACGGTCTCACACAGCACAGTGCAGACACAGGCTAGCTATGTGGCCCTTAGGACACAGGTGCAAAATGAGGAATCACTTCCTGAAGATGTTGTTAAAGATTGCACAAAGCTAATGCAAGTGATTGTGCGTTTTGAGAATCACAGAAGTGATTCTGTGAGTTCTAAGAATTCACTGGCTTTGAGACCACTTTTTCTGTCTGTATTAAGGAGGGACTGGTATGATTGTTTCCTATTGCTGCTGTAATCAATTACCAAAAGCTTAATGTCTTAAAACAAACAAATTTATTCTCACAGTTCTGGAGGACCAAAGTCTAAAATCAAAGTATCATCATTCCTCCGGGAACTTTAAGAGTTTCCTCTTCCTTGCCTTTTTCAGCTTCTAGAGGCTGCTGGTGAAATACTAAGAAATATATATACTGATCCCTGTCCCCAGTTCCTGACACAAAGCTCCTAAACACTCATAATCTCCTGGGTGATAGGAGTGCTTGGAGAATCTTTTGTGCTTATATTTGATCTTTGACCTGGTCCCTCAGGCAGAGCTCCTGAATCCCTCAGAATACCCTGGGTGATAGGAATGTCTTTTGCTCTAATGAGGCAATTCTTTGTGGGCTCTTGGGCAGCTTCAGGATGGGGACTGGTCACCAGAAAGACCAAACCTCAATTAGAAACTCAGAATCTTCAGTCCCACCCGCATCCTCTGGGGAGGGGAGAGGACTGGAGATTGAGTTACTGGATCATGCCTATGTGATGAAGCCTCCATAAAAAACCCTGAACTACAGGATTCACAGAGCTTCCGGGCTGGTGAACATATGGCGGCGCTGAGGGAGTGGTGTGCCCAGAGAGGGCGTGGAAACTCCATGCCCCTTTCTCATACCTTGCCCTGTGCATCTTCCATCTGGCTGTTCCTGATTCGTATCCTTTATAACAAACTGGTAAATATAAATAAATGTTTCCCTGAGTTTTGTGAGCCATTATAGAAAATTATCAAACATGGGGGGAACCCCTCATGCATAGCCAGTTAGTTAGAAGCACAGGTGACAACCTGGGACTTTTGATGGGCATCTGATGTGAAGAGCAGTCTTGTGGGACTGAACCCTGGGATCTGATGCTAAATCTAGAGGGATAGTGTCTGAATCGAATTAAATTGTAGGACATCTCTGGTGGTATCAGAAAATTGGTCAGTGTCAGAAAACCCACACATATCTTCAGACCAGAAGGGAACTATTGTGAGTACAGAGGGGGAAAAAAGAATTTTTCCCTTTAGTTGGTGTAGAGAAGAAAACAGTTGGTTTCTCCTAAATACTGCCTACATTCCTTGGCTTGTGGCTCCTCCCTTGCATAACTCCAACCTCTTGCTTCCCTTTTCACATCTGCTATATCCTCCTGCATCCTCTTATAAGAACTGCTACGATTACACTGGACTCACCTGGATAATGCAGGATAATTTCCCCATTTCAAGATCCTTAAGGTAATCACATCTGTCAGGTCTCATATGCCATATAAGGAAACATATTCACAGGTTCCAGGGATTAGGATATAAACATTTTTGGGGGGCTATTATTCAGCCTACCAAAACTGAGATAGACAAAACTTCAGAATGAACTTTTAATTCTGCTCTATCATTCATAAATAGAATGATAAAACTCATGGTTTCAATGGAACAGAATAGAGAGCCTAAAAATGGACCCATGTGAGTATAATCAACTGATCTTTGACAAAGGAGCAAAGTGGATACAATGGAGAAAAGATACAACAATTGGTGCTGGGACATCTACGTTAAAAAAAAATGAATCTAGACATAAACCTCACACACCTTACAAAAATTAATTCAAAACGGATCACAGACCTAAATGTCAAACATAAAACTATAAAACTCCTAGAAGAAAACATAGGCAAAAATTTGGATGACCTTGGGTTTGGCGATGACTTTTTAAATACAACACCAAAGGCACAGTCCATGAAAGAAAGTATTGATAAGCTAGATTTCATTAAAATTAAAAATTTCTGCTCTGTGAAAGACATTGCCAAGAGAATGAAAAGACAAGCCACAGACTGGGAGAAAATATTTGCAAAAAACATATCTGGCAAAGGATTGTTATCCAAAATATACAAAAACTCTTAAAACTCAACAGTAAGAAAACAAATAATCCAATTTTAAAAATGGACCAAAGACCTTAACAAGTACCTCACCAAAGAAGACACACAGATAGGAAATAAGCATGGGCAGAGATACTCGACCTCATCTGTCACTAGGGCAATGCAAATGAAAACAACAATGAGATGCCACTACACACCTATTAGAATGGCCGAAATCCAGAACACTGTCAACACCAAACGCTGGTGATGATATGAAGAGACAGGAATTCTCATTCATGGCTGACGGCAACGCAAAGTGGTCCAGCCACTTTGGAAGACAGTTTGGTGGTGGTTTCTTACAAAACTGAACATACTTTGACCACACTACCCAGCAATCACACTCCTTGGTCTTTATCCTAAGGAGCTGAATACTTACATCCACACAGAAACTTGCATAGGAATTTTTATAACATCTTTATTCACAATTGCCAAAACTTGGAAGAAACCAAGACATCCTTCAGTAGGTGAATGGATAAATAAATTGTGGTACATCCAGACAGTGGAATATTATTCAGCAATAAAAAAAATCAACCCATGAAAAGACATGGGGGAAACTTAAATGCATATTACTAAGTTAAAAAAAAAAGGCTATGTACTGTATGAGTCCAACTATGGAATGTTCTGGAAAAATCAAAATTATGGAGATAGTAACAAGATCAGTGGTTGCCAGGGATCAGTGGGGAAAAAGGGGTAAATAGCAAAGCACAGAGGATTTTTTAGGGCAGTAAAACTACTCCGTGTGATACTATAATGGTCAATGCATGTCATTATATATTTGTCCAAAATCATAGAATGCACAACACCAAGAGTGAGCCCTACTGTAAACCATGGACTTTGGGTGATAATGATGTGTCAATGTGAGTCCATCAATTGTATAATGTACCACTCTGGTGGGAGGCTATGCACGTGTGGGAGCAGGACATATATGGGAAATCTCTGTACCTTCTATCAATTTTGCTGTGAACCTAAAACTGGTCTAAAGAAATAAAGTTTATTTTTTGAAAAATCACTCAGCAGGTAAGCACATCATCCTTCACCTCTTTCCCACCATTCATCTCTGTTCTCTATTAATAAGCATCACATAGACAGCTGTAGAAATTTCATGAGAGAGAGAGAGAGAAAGAAGACACACGTATTAGGAGCAAGCACATGAGTTGCATCTCTTAGCCACCTTTTTCATGTAAGAAAGAATATTTGGTCCCCCTATTTGAACAGCTCACCCTGAGAGCATTCAGTTCCTTTGGCCTTCAAACTCCTCCATCTAGATTGGCATCTTCCTTGGCTCTCCCAGGAAGTTGGGTGCCATCTTTGGTGCTCCTGTGCACTTTGCACTCAACACAAATAGAACACTTATCGTTCTGAATGTTAAAAACTGACTTGTAATCTGGAAATCAGGTTTCCTCCCTCACTATAGTCTGTGCTCCTTGAAGGCTGTATCCAAGTTATCTCTGTATATTCAAGGGTCTACCTGCCCCTGAAGATGAACCCTTGATACATGTTTGTGGGGTAAGTGTGTTACAGGAGATTCCATTTTGCAAACTCAGTTCCTCCTGGTTCCCCTATCTTGGACCCCATCTCTGGTTCCCTCATTTCCACCGTGTCATTATCAGTAATGCTTTACCTCCTTTTATTTTTAATTTATTATTTTTTGTGGGTTTTTGTTTGTTTGTTTGTTTTTGAGACAGAGTCTCTCTCTGTGGCTGGGGCTAGAGTTCCGTGGCATCAGCCTAGCTCACAGCAACCTCAAACTCCTGGGTTCAAGCAATCCTCCTGCTTCAGCCTCCCAAGTAGCTGGGACTACAGGCATGTACCACCACGGCTGGCTAGTTTTTCTATTTTTAGTAGAGACGGGTCTCACTCTTGCTCAGGCTGGTCTCGAACTCCTGACTTCCAGTGATCCTCCCATCTCAGCCTCCCAGCGTGCTAGGATTACAGGTGTGAGCCACCACACAAGGCCTGCTTTGCCTTCTTTTAAGTGTCCAGTGTTCCTTACACAACTGGCTCAGTAGGAAAACCCAGAACCCAGAAGGAGGCAGCTGCTTATGCACTCAAAGTAAAAAGAATAATTCTGAGCCTATTTTCTTCTCCCCATCGAGTAAACTCCAGGGTCTGCAGCAGTAGCCAGACTCAGAGAAATTGCCTTAGAGTATCACCCAGCATATTATTCTCTCTGTGAATGCCTACAGCTTTCCAGCTTCCACCAAGGGCATGTATCTCTGTTGGCGGATGTTCCCACGAATAGCTTACTAAAATAAAGAGAAGACATAAAATCCTTAGGCATTGCCTGAAAATAGTATGTATATATGTCACATTAGAGACTAATTAGTTTTTTTCTCAAATATTTTAACACTACTTATTCAAATATTAATAAAAGGGGATACTCAATAAGAATTGCATTAAAGTATTGAGTAGGGCATTCAAAATTTGAAGTTAGGACTTTGTTTTGGGGATTTGTAAAGGGAGAGAATTATTATTCCCTCCCTATACTCAAAGAATTCTACCAGGGAGTTCAGTGTGAGAATTTAAGGTGTAATCAGAGTAGCATCCAGTTAGACTGGATCAAGTGCCCTTATGTCCTGAGAAGGAAGATTCTTGGTGCCCCTTTTCTAAATTCTGAGCCACCATAGCTGCTCTGGTGCCTGATGAAAGATTAATATTAAGGACTAGAAGAAACTGTGGCCAATCAGAATGGTCACATGCATTGTATCACATGAATGGATCCTTTCTAACCCGACTCTTTGACATTCTACTGCAAGCGGGTCCGAGCAGGTCCGAGTGTGGCTCGATGACGATTGTGTCCGTGCTTACCTCACTGACACGACTCTCCTGCTGGGTATTTCCTCGTACTTCATAAAAAAAGCTTTCGTGTGTTTGCTCAAATGAAAGAAGATTTGTCTCCCAGGAAAACCATTAAAACATGTAGAGTCTGCAATCTCATTTTCAAATATTAGGTTTCGTTTTATGACATATCATGCTGTTTAGTACAGCATATCTATATTAAAAAGCATGAACAAGTCGGCCTTGTTCTGTTCCACTCCCGTCCCTCTCTAATGTACATTTATGAAAACACAGACCTATCTGATTCCGCACACACTGTACAATATTTTATCGATTACAGTGGAACTTAGTAATATCGTGTTTCCAGAGACTGAGAAAAGAAAACATAGAAAGTGGGAAACACTGAATTTGATTATGCTAGGCATGGAGTTTAAGAGACCAGAATTGTGGGGAGGTCTTGTATGTGGGAATAATAAAAATAGGTCTTACTAAAAAAACTGCCCTTTTACACACCACTGGACAGAGATATCCCTAGCGGATTCCTTTGTGTCTAGACACGTGGTGCGCACAGCAAATTCCTAGGGAGGCTGCTGCTAGTTTCCACATCCTTCTCTTGAGCTTTCCCCACTGCTAAACTTGAGTTAAGCTCCTGACGTCTCTAGCCGATTATTCCAATGGCCTTCTAACTGGCCGCCACCTCCAGACACACACCCTGCACAGGATAAATCTGCTTAAAAATCCTTCGTGTCTTCTGATTACCTGGATTGACATCACTCAAAATCCTTTATACCAGGCAGAAAACAATTTAAATCCAAAGATCCGATGAACATTTGCCCTTATGTTCTTCTTCTTGGTTTAATTTTCACATTTAATTCCTTAGTGCATCTGGAAATTAGTGTTTCCTAGGTGAAAATTACCATTTTTTTTTTCCAATTAGATATCCAACTATTTCCAGCACCTTTTCTTGAGCGATCTTCCCCTTCCCTGCCAATCTGTGTTTTTCTCTCATGTCGTGTAAGGAGATGTTTCAGACACCAGGGTTTGTTTCTGGGCTGTCAGCTCCATTCTGTTGTCTTCCCCGTCTATTCCTTCCCAAACACAACTGTGCTGGAAGAAATGTACTTTCGGGATGTTTTAATGTCAGATAGGGACAGCTGCCCCCTTTGTTAATCATTTTTCTTGAATTTCTCTAGCTATTCTTACTGTCTGTTCTTCCAGATAAGTGTTGGCATTGTTTTGAAGTTCCAGATATATCCTACCAAGATCTTGGTTACAATCTCATTAATCCTAAAAAAGAAAAATTGAGAAAATTTGTACCTTTACCATATTTGCTCTTTTCATGCGGGAACATACCACGCCCCTCACCCCATGCGGACACACACACTTTCTCAACTCCTTTTATGTCTCTCTCTGATACCCTTATTTTTTTACATGCCCTGCACATTTTGTGGTGTTGTAGTTTATTTGAAGTTGCTTTATATTTTTGTTGGTTATCTAAAAACAATCTTTCCCCACTACATTTTCTAGAGAGCTATTATTGCTGTTATAAAAGAAAGATACTGACTTTTTAACATTTATTTCATACTTACTGACCTTACCAAACTCTCCCATCTATTTCAACATTTTTTCAGCTGATTCTTATGGGATTTTGAAGATGATATTTTCTGAAAATAATAATTTGTTTTTCCAACAGGCAGAGGTCATCCTCTTCCTTTCTGTTCCGGTTCTCATCACATTGCCCTGAACTTTCAGAACAACGTGAAATCACAAACTCAAGTTTGATTCCCCAACTTTGGTGTGCCTCTCTCCCCATACCCACCCTCAAATATCCTCACTTTTCCTCACATTTGGGCCTGACTCTCCGCAGTGCATTCCAACATCTCTCTGTGTCATGGATAAGAGGTTCCTTTTCCAACAACAACCCCAGGGAATTTCATCTTCTAGTCTGCCTGCTGGGATGGCTCAAAAAATTCAGGACACCCAGCTGAATCTGAATTTCAGATACACAACAAGTACATTTTTAGTATAAATATGCCCCCATGCAGTATTTGAAACATATTTACACTACAAAACTATTGGTTGTTTATCTGAAATTTACATTTAACTGGGCATCCTGTGTTTTTATTTGGTGAATCTGGCAATCCTAGCGCCTGTTCTAATGACTAAGTGAAGTTCACCACAGTGATTTCTCATCTTTATGCACATATGTCTATTAGCATTTCATTAACCTTCTGCTGTATTGATGTATTCACTTGGTCATTCATATCCCCAGAACCTAGTGGTGGCTGACATATCCTAGGCATTTAATGTATGTTTGTTAAATGAATTTTAAAAATGCATGAATGATGGCAAGCAGATCCTCGAATATTTACCGAGCGTTGCTGGAACACGTGGACTATAAAAAGTTCTAAAGCCTAAACAGAGGAACAAACAGGTGTGATTGGGTCTTTGCCAAAGCATCCAGAAAAAAGAGAAAAGTACAGCCAGTTTTTCAAATTTTCAAAACTGGAATTTTTTTTTTAATTCAGAAGATAAGTGAACATCTCACATTTTCTTTTGTTGTTAGAAAGAGCCATAAGCACTGAAGTGAAGTCGAGAGACCTGGAATCTAATTCTGACTCCATCGTGAGTTGGCTATTTGACCATGGACAAGTCACTTCATTTTCCTGGCCTCAGTGGCTTCATCTGTAAAATGAGACCATTGGGGTAGGAGTGGTTGTCAGACACTTTTTAGTGGCGGGGTGCTTTACAAATGAAATATTACACAGAACCTCAATATCTAATGCACATAAAGGTAGAACAAGTCTGGTTGAAGAAGATATAACGGGCCCAGGGGCCCCAATTCATCTCCCCCTTGCCCTTCTAAGTGGCCCCTTAAGGAACTCTATACAGCACTGAACCCCACTGGGCTGGACAGTCTTCAAGGCCAATGCCCCAATCTGCTGTAACATATGTACATGTTACTGTAGTATAATATCCAGGTACAGGTTACCTGAGAATATTTAGGTATACATATGTAGGCTAGCTTGATGTCAGTGATACTAATTTATTTAATATCTTCTGAAAACATGCTTTCTCACTAACTAACTGTCACAAAGTAGACATTTCAAAGCCAATGTCCAAAGGGCCAAGACCAGGCATAGTCTGAAAATATCCTGCCCATGTCTTGCCTCCCTCCCTCCCAATTTATATCCAAGTACCAGCTTCCTTTGCTAATTATGTATTTTTACTATAACAATAGGTATCCTTGGCTAGATTATGCCTGGGATTATGCCTATGACTTGTACTCTAAACCATTACCCAAATTTATTGAGCTTCTCCTCCCACTTGCTACTGTCTGGCCCGTATTTCCTTAAAGTCATATCTGACTTTGTGACATCTTTTCTACCATTGACTTGAACTATTTACTACCTGAAAATAACTCTTCTTATATAACTTTTGCTATTTTATATCTTTTCATTGCAACTAAATGGAACACTCCTTGAGAACAAGGACTGTGTCATACTTTCTGTCTCAGCAATTGGCACAGTGCTTGGTGCAAAGTGGCTTAATCACCCTACATGTGTATCACAGTCATTGGGTTCTCTGCTCATCACAGTCACTTGGGGACCTCAGCTAAAGGAACAGCCACCATCTTGAACCCCACTGGTTGCCAGGCCAGAGGGTACAGAGAGCCCTTAGGGGACTTGCCTCAGCAATTAAGTAAGCTGGTGAGGAAGTGACTTCCTGCTCTTCATGTGTGCTCCACACTCACTGGCCAGAACTAGTGATGTGACTTTGTTCATCCACTAAGGAGGCAGGAAGGCAGTCTTCCATGTTCCTAGAAGATGAAGACTCAGATAAAGTTGGCAAAGAGCATGAGTGACTATTATGAGGCTCAATAAATTTGGATAATGGTTTAGAGTATAAGTCATAAGCATAATCCCAGGCATAATCTAGCCAGGGATATCTGTTGTCCTAGTAACAATATATAATTAGCAAAGGAAGCTGGTAGTGGGACATAAATTGGGAGGGAGAGAGGCAAGAAATGGGCAACATATTTTCAGACTATGCCTGCTTTTTTTCTCTGAAATCATATCTAAGTTGTTCCCTTTTGGGAAACCAGACACTATTTAAGATTATATATTACTAATTGGAAGCCACTGTCATGAAGTAGACATTTCAAAGCCAATGTCCAACACTTCCTGTGAGCTTTGGACCTTTCCCTCCTCCCCACTCACAATCTTAGTATCACTGGTTTTAATAATTTTGTATTATACCCTTCTTGGCTCCATTCTCCTGGACTAAGATTTCCTTGGCTGCAGAAGGAGGATTGCAAACCACCATGTTTTCATGACTGAATGAAGGGTTTATTTCTCTATGGTACAAAGGGTGACTACCCAGAGACTTGTCTCCCCAAAGCACTCTTAAGATCAAAGACCTTAGCTGAGCTACTGAAGTGTTAATTGGCCAAGTACAATTGTCAAAAATTAGTTTCTGTGTGAATCAATTAAAACAAAATAATTGGGAGTTGTCAGCACTTCTAAATATTTATACCAGTTGATGCAAATATTTATTTATGTATCATCTGTTTGCAATTTTTATCCCCTCTCCTCTCTGCAAAGCTGCTCATAAATGATTAGACCCTTTCTCTTGATACTTAAATTAAAATCTAAACTTATTCTACTCAACTGACAGAAAGCTAAAATATTTTTGTTCAAATTCATTTGACAATGTGTATTTTTGACAATGTGTTTATATTCCTCATTTATAATGGAAAGCGATATTGTAGCCATCCTTTCAAGGGAAATTTCTGATTTTTTTCCATAGCCAATTCATTCTATTTTCCCATGTGGTATTCATTAAAGCAAGTCCTAACTTTGTTGATTTTCATTATATCTATAGAGTGTTAAAACTTTCTTTCACACTTCTTGCAATTGGTTAGCAATATTAGTGCGGCTTTGCTTGACATGTTTTCTGTTACTGTGCATCAAATCTACACTAGTACTGAAATATCAAGAAATGCCAGGATCTTTGGATTAATAATCCCTCCCCTACTGGAGCAGTAATCATCCTTTCCTCTTTGTAAATCCGCCCTAGGGTCACAAGTTTCTCAACTTCCCCAAAGCATGCCTTCACCCACATCTTCCTTACCATTTTAAAATTTGTTTACCTATCTGCTTTTCCTGTCTTCAAGAAATAAAAGGCCAGGCACAGTGGCTCATGCCTATAATCCCAGTACTTTGGGAACATCACCAGAGGCCAGGAGTTTAAGACCAACCTGAGCAACATAGGGAGAACCCATCTCTACAAAAAAAGAAAATAGAAAAATTATCCGGGCATGGTGGCATGTGCCCTAGTCCCAGCTACTCACGAGTCTGAGGCAGGAGGATCCTTGAGCCCAGGAGTTTGAGGTTTCAGTGAGCTATGATGACTCAACTGCACTCTAGCCCAGGGAACAGAGCGAGCCTAGAAGAAAGGAAGAAACAAACTAACAAAGGATCCCCATGATTTTCTAATACTAAAACTTGCATTAACATACTTCAAGTTGATAAAATTTATTTTTCCCTTTATATATGAAATTCAAGTTCATAATGAAAAACTTCGGAGAAAATTCCCACCACTTACTGATAGCCCAGTATACATTTCCATGTGTTTCCATCTACGGTTTTGTCTGTAGATAGCATTTTATTTGCTTCTGTGTGTTCACGCAATCGTTGTCACGTCTGGCCTCTTGGTGGATTGTTGTCCTGATTCTTTGGCTTCTTGCTTGGAAAATTCACAAGGAGGGCCAGTGCAATGGAGTGACCACAGAAAGGAAGCAATTCCACACAAACAGATTTTATTGCAGAAAAGAAGCGAGATATACAAAGCGAGAGTACGTTCCAGAGAGGAACGGGTCAGTCTCCATGAGTGGAGAAAGATGTTGAGGACTCCCAGGTGGTTTCCTTTTATTGGCCTAGTCCAGGGAAGGGTTTACAGGAGGTGTGGGATGTTACCAGGTGATGGTGATTGATATACATGATTAACAGCTGTTCTTGTAACAAAGTTGCAGCTCCACAGGTGTGTGTGTCTCAAACCTCGAGTTCCTGCTCTTTGCGGTTGTTAGCTGCGTTTTCCTGCAGTCCCTTCCCCGGCTTCTCCACCCCTAGGAACCACCATCCTGGCCTGTATCTGCCACCTACAGATTTGGTTCCTGCCTAACATTATGATATTATTATATATCAAATTTTATTCCATTTTATTTTCACTTGCCACCATAAGCATTTCCTGCAAGTAATTACAACTGTTCACAAAGGACTTTTCCCCTAATGGTTACATAATAGTCCCTTAGTGGATGGGACAGTTTAGTTGAACAGTCTCTTACTGGACTTGAGAAGCAACATAGGATGGAGTTTGGTGCCTGAAGCTAACTACTCAACCCCTTCATATGCACAGAAAATAACAAAGAAGCAGATGGGGTGGAAAGTACCAGACCCGAATGGCGGTCATCAGCTGCGGATCATGGCAGAATCCTCGGTGTTAGAAAAGAAGAGTTGACAGAAAAATCTGGGGAAAAGAGAAAATGTTCTTGGTTTCATCTTTTTAAGAATGTCTATCTAGAATCCGTGACCTGGGAGCATAAATAGTTGAGCACAGAAATTTTGTACCGAGAGATGTGAAGTTAATTGCAACCCTGCATTTCCCATGTCCTTGGAAGCTAAGAAGGGGGAGGGCCCCTCATCCTGTTTCCTCTCTCAGAGACGTTCCTGTTAACTTGACAAAATAAAGCAATTTCGGTGATGGCCTTCATCTCCAAGTCTTCCTGTGGCTCCGTTCTATGCTATATATTTTGATCCTTTTAATTTCAATTCCAGCTTTAGCCTCATATTCTGCACCTCTCCCCAGGGGCTGAACCAAGGCCAGGTGCTTTACCGGGGCCCAGCATCCTCCCCTCCTGGAGCAGAGTGCTGGGAGGCAGAGGCCCCTGTCCAATCAGGGTTCAGGATGTGCCTTCCCCAGAGTCTCAATCTCTTCTTTGCTTTTTGTATTTCTCCATCTGCTGCGGTAGGATCCAGGAAGCAGTGTCTTTGCTTCCTACGCTGGAATTCTGTGGACTGGACCTTCTCTAAATGTGGCCCCTGAACAAGCAGCATCAGCATCACCTGGTTGCTTGCTCGAAATGCAGCTTCTCAGGCTCCACACAGACCTAGTGTATCAGATACTCTGGGGCTGGGGCCGCTCAGCGTGGACATTGGCAAGCTCTGCAGTTGATGCTGATGCACGCTGAGTTTGAGAAACACTGCTGTAGATCCATCTCAGAGTGATACGGTATCCTCCACGCATCCTCAGACTGCAGCTCTTCTTGACACAGCCGCAGTGGGCCTGCTCAGGTGGGCATGGCATCCTGTACCACGGCTTTTCCCACAAACCTTGCCTTTCCTCAGTCTTTGAATCTCCAGGACTCGAGTGAACTATGTGTCTTTATTGGTAGCAAGAACCTTCATCTCTGCCACCTTCATCCCTGCTGCAGTGGCAAATGCCTCCCATGTTTCGTCTGTTTCTCTTATGCTCCACTCTTTTCAAACAACCTCCACTGATTTTTTTTTTTTAAGTATAATATGCTTCCTAAATTGTCTTTCTCCATTTTCCATACCTGGTGCTAATACCTTTGGCAGGATCACAGCACCTCCCTCCTTTCCGTTTCTCTTTGCCTTCAGCCCATTCGTTTGTTTTCTTCATGATTCTATTCCAGATTTTGTTCTTTGAGAACCTCTTTAATAATAGATGTGAAGCCAGTGACTTCAGAAGCTGCCAAAATCTCCATAGTTCAAACAAATCTTGTCTACATCTTGCTCTCCAAGTAAGATAATTCTACCCGTCAGCCTAACATCGGACTCTATCTGGACTCAAATGTCGCAGCGCAGACGGGTTTTCCTTAGACAGGGCTCTCAATCCAAGCACTACTGACATTCTGGACTGGATAATTCTTTGTTGTGTGTGCACTGTAGGATGTTAAGCAGCCAGTAGTGCCTCCCCACCCCAAAAATCCTGATAATCAAGAAAATGTCTCCAGACATTGCCAGCTGTCCCCCTGGAGTGGGGTGCAGACTGTCCCAGGGGAGAGCCACTGCCTTAAGGCTGGCCATCTCATTCTCCCAGAACGTTGCGAGAGACGACTAACTGCACGCAGTTCTTCATAACACCCACTGAACCTGCCTCGCTGCCACGGTAACTGTGTCATCTTTACCCTAGTGAAATAATCCCTGAAGGATTCCACTCAGATCTCCCTGGTCATCCCTAACAGTCCTGTACAAATGTCATGTACCCACTCAATGTGACTCTTCCATCCCTCAATTTAACGGCTTTAAGAGGACAACTCCTAATAGTCGCCCACATCTGTGAACTCTCTAGGGACAGTAATCTCCTTTCTTTGCTTTCTTTAATTTTTTTTTTTTTTGGATGTTTACACCCCAATCATGCCTCTTTTCTAATCCTGACTTTAAGAGCATTTAAAACGTTTCAGTTTCATATCATCCAACCTAGTCTCTAAAATATCATCATTTCTCCTAAAGAAGTAACTCCTTTCCTTCCACTCACTCAGAGTATCTTTCTTCATTTTTCTCTCATTCCCAGCAGCTCGTGTTCTAAACTCAAGATCAAAGCCTGTATTTTAAACAATTCCATTCTTCCTTAACTCTCTGAGCAAATTTATTCTAGAAACAGATTGTCAAGGAAACGGCCTTTTAAATATACTTCCTAGCTTAATGCATGAAGATAATGAACCAAGGGCCCCAAACCTCTCTAGCCATTATCTGGGTCAGGGTCTTTTATATCCATGTCATAATCAGATATGGATTTAAGAAATCATGCCTTGAAACAAACAAAAAAAAAAAGAAATGTCTTACATAAGAAATCAAGTTTACGAACAAAGCCAATCTGAGACCATTTGGCAGCAAGCCCTGAGAGCCTGTGGACAAGCCACATGAATGAGGAGGTCAGTCCTTCCACAGTTCCCCCTTGGCCTGTGCAACTCCGATCAAGATAAAAAGAAACCCAAGTTGGATCATCTGAGCTGGAGCTCCCCAGTGCCTAGCACTAAACCTGAAGGCCAAACCACTCACTCTACTTCTCTCTTCCCTGGATGAAATTTAGTTGTTTTGTTTTTTGCTACTTAAAGTCCAGATAACCCAATGTTGGCCTCAGCAGCACATTAACTATAAGCCATTGCCCGAAGGCAAGTCAGAAACAAAGGTTGATGCTACTACCCATTCATGTTAACGCTGGTCACAATAGCTGTACCAAGACCGGTGGTCTCACATCTGAGTTCTTCGTGTTTATTCTTAAGATTTCCAGGCAGTGCCCTAACTTACTGGGGATCAAGATGCTAATCCTTTACCCCTTCTCCTTCACTAAATGGGTATCAAAGTATAAACTTTATTGATAGCTAAGGAATATCTTATAACTTTAAAACACAGAGCAGCTGGGAAAAGTCACCAAAAAAGCCAAACCAAGGCTTCTTACTACGTTCCTCTGAATTGAAGAGAGCTGGTGCCAGACTGGCGTGACTCATACATCCAGCTTGGAAGCTGGCCCCGAGAGAGCAGGCACCTGACTTTCGGCATCAACACAGAAACCCAGGACTCTGCACACAAGAGCAGTGACTGAACCAGCAAGCCTACCAAGTGTGGAAATGTAGCCCAGTGGCCGTCTGGTCTCCCACGGTTGTAAGACAGCCTCCTCCTGGACAGAGGAAAAAATAAGGGGGTGGGGAGAGAGGTCATACCTTCTCGCTCCAGCATCCCTCACTCGTGGGTGGGGAGGGTGGATGCTTCCTCCTCCAGGAGAACAAGGGGAGGTAGGAGAGACGTTTCTCCCTGTCCACCTGGACTACTTTGGCTATCTATGCCTTCCCGTTTCAGGAAAGCTTTTCTATGGGCCAAGTGCTGTCCTAAATGCTGCTCATATAGTAACGCATTTCACCTTTCCAACAAGCCCAGGCAAAGGCTAACAGGATCTCCAGTTTACGAAGGAAATTGAGGCTGAAGTAAATAATTTGGGATTTCAACTCAAGTAACTCTAACTCCAAAAACTATTCTTAAGGCAATAGGCAATAAGCACATGGCTATTTAGTATACACTGAAATCCCTTTGAATTCACTTCAATTCAACCAAACATTTCATATGCCAGGGATTTTACTGTGCCCAGGCATACAGAGAGTGGAAGAACAATCATGTAGACTCTATGTTATATACCCACACACCCCAAATGGGGGTTCCCACACCCCAGGATGAAAGGCAGTGGTAGGGCAGAAGGTGTAAGAATTAGGGTGTGTCTTACTCCACATGTGAGTATAAAAGATGGATTGAGTAACCTCAGTGGTAATTAATTTAAAACATTTTAATATCAGGACAAACCAGAATGTTACCTGGGGGGAGGGCACATAATTGGCCTGCATTTATTAAGAGAATGCTTCAGACTTCACAGAAATGGGCAGATGTGTCCTTAGCCTATATCCTCAAACCTCCCTAGCCATATTCTGCACCTCACCTCTGCTATGGAGTTATTTTAGTAGAAAATTTTTAGAAGCACCAAATATGCATTAATAAAAATACATTCCAGGTGTGGAGGGCAACGATCTCTGGGATTGTGAAGGTCGAGGATGGAGACCACCAAGGAAAGGCCCACAGAGGGGCTGTTGCCTTTCTAAGCCAAAATTTGTCCAAGAGTCAGAAGGACAAGTTCTGCAAGTAGACGGGCCAGAAGGGAGGCCTGAAAGGGTTACTCCTGAGATTCCATTCTCACATGTATAAAAATATTCCTCATGTGCCCTGTCACACAGATACTCATGAGATTTAAATTAGATAACCTATATGCCTCATACACAAATGGTTAGCAAAAAAAAAAAAAAAAGCTAGTGTCTTCCCCTCACCCTTGTTTCTGCAGCTTCCACTAACTCCCCATCCTCTTTAATCTGGTTTCTACTCCTAAAACCCTGCAAAATATCTTTCTCTAAGATTTCCTCCAAGCTGCTCATCACCAACCCCAAAGGCCACTGTTCAGCCCTCATTCTCTTTGACCTCTGTGATATTTAACCCATTTGTCTTCGCCACTGCTTTCGAGTCTGTCTCTGCCAATGGTTTCCATTACCCACTGCTGCTGTCCTCTGTGTGAAATGGACTGACATGCAAATCGATAGTAGACAGCTATTAAAAACACGATGTAGAGCAATGTATACTGATGTCTATAACCCAAGTGTCCTGAGGCCTTTAATCTTTCGGAATAGTAATCTTTTTATTTTTTAATAACCAAGTCAAATGAATAGAGCCCCCATCCCTCCCAACTGAAGGATGTCCACCAACTTTCCCAATGTCTCTGACGATTTCCCAAGTGATGCTTATGTTCACTTATTGTTATCTGTCATCCCTGTCCTCTAGACTCTTGCCCCTAGTGTAGGGTCACCTTATAGGGCCGAGTAAGTTGGGTTCTGCAAAATTCCAGGAAGCTGCACCCTTTGGCCCTGACGGAGGTGGATGCCTTCAGTGGCAGGGTATAGTGGTTAGGAGGGAGGGCGCCATGCTGCCTGGGTCCAGATCCCAAACCTACCACTTACCAGCTGTGACTCTGGGCAATGTACTTCACCTCTCTGTCTGCCCATCCCCCTCCAATGTCCTCATCTGTAAATCAGGATGATAACAGCATATACTTCTCAGGGCTGTTGTGTGGGGAAACCCATGTCCATTAAGGTTAGCAGACCTTCTGAGAAGGCTGAGACAGAGGTGAGTTTTCTCAACTTAGAACAGGGCTCCAGAAAGCACAGTGATAGAGGAAAGACACAGAGGGAGGAGGAGCACAGACCCCAGGAGAAAGGATCTGATTGACACAGGAAAGAAGGAGCTAAGGACAGTCCAAGTTTAGGTTTTCACTTGGCACGGGAGGTGCAATTTGCGTGGATGAAGGAATCCGGAGGCTGGGCAGCTGGTTGAGCATAGACAGGGCCAGGTGTGTGGACACAATGCAGTCACAAGGGCCCTCTGCTTAGTCTAATGCTCTGCTGCCACTGTCTTGAAATTCTTAATAATTTTAGAACAAGCAGCACCCTCCCCCCTTTCATTTTTGTACTGAGCTTCACAAATTATATAACTGGTCCTGGGCACAGGTCTTGGTGCCAGAGGGAGTGTGAGTGCAGGAGGCGCTGGGCAGACAGAGTCCTGTTGCAGGAGAAGCCTGGAGATTCATCCACCCAAATACCCTCTACAGAACAGCCACTACGTGCTGACTCCTCTGCTAGACCCCACAGAAGATAAAAAGAGGAATAAGAATTTGCCTGAGTTCCTGTTCTGATTCATAAGGAATCCAAGCCACTTGCTCTCCTGTTCGAGGTGTTTTATAATAACATCCACTGAGGTCACCTTTTGTGAGAAAGAACTTCAGTGTGGGTTTTTTCCTTCAGATTTTATATATGCAGAGTTGATAATATTTTGTAAGTGACTTCAAAGGAAAGGTTCCATTAAAATCACTAGTTAGATATGTAAACACTGACCACTGATCAGCTTCCATATTGTCTACAGCAGATCTGAAAGCAGATACTCCATTCCCTGCCAAAAACCACCACTTTGATACTGGAATAATTAATCCTTAGAAATGCATTATTTAATCATAAGGTTTGGACCGTAGCCTATGAGACAGGAAAGATTTCTATGAATTTGTATTGTCAGCTGACAGAAGATAGAAATTTGAAAAGAAATGTTTGAAAGTTAAAAATATTCTGAGACAGATCCTATTTTACTGATGTCACAGAGACAAGACTTGAATATAAATGGAACTTCCAGCCATCCTTGAAGTGAAGTTTAGTCAAATAGCTTTTATTCTGTGTTTTTTTTTATTCTATCAGGGTTATTATCTTGAAGTGACCAGTGCAGAAATCAGAGGCCTTTCTAAGTGATGATGCCAGCTAATCAGAGAGATGTGATTTCTGCATACAGTGTGTTCTACTAGCAAAAGCACAGAATTGGGAGCCAAAACACCTAAGTTCTGTTCCTAGAACAAAGCACTGTGGCCCTCTGTACCTCAGTTTACTCATCTGTCCAGAGAGACATCAGGTGAGAGGACCCCACATTGTTAATGATGTCACTCTCTAGGCAGAACTCTGCCCAGGACAGCCTAAGGGGCCTCTCTGGCCTCCTACACCTGATAAATTCATTATCCCACAGGGTAATGAAGCTTACTGGGGATTCAATTCAAAGAAATTATCCTCAAAGAAGGAAAGTTTTTATTGCAGGATGTGAAACAAGAGGAAAAAAAAGAAAAAGATAAGAAGAAAGAGTATTTGCAAAAGCAAATACGCTCTGCTAAACAAGGCCATCTCCTCAGGGTTTCACCCTTCAGTGGCACAAAGGAATTAGCAGAGTTCTTCAAAATTCCACTGCATGATGCTGAAGGGAAAGTATAGAGCAGTGCTTCTCTACTGGGGGGGAAGGCCCAGCAATTGTGCCCCTCCGGTGGCATTTGACAACGTTTGGAGAAATTTTTGTTGGTTGACACAACTGGGAGAGGGGATAACAGTGACATGTAGTGGGTAGAGGCCAGGAGCACTGCTAAATATCCCACAGTGCACAGAGCAGTCCCCACAACAAAGAATCCATCAGGCCCAAAATGCCAATAGTACCAACCAAGATCAAGAAAGTGATAGAGATTCATTTTCCTACCAATTTGAATATGTTCATCTCCCCTTAGAAAGCAAAAGAAGCTAGTGAGTTTAGGTTTTAAATAATAATTTTTTTCACCGTACTATGTTTATTTAAAAAGAATTTGTTCCTGTATTTCCTCACTTGAGGGGTTTGGGGTATAGAACTTAATGAAGTCTGTGTTTCCTGAGAAATAATTACATGACCTCCAGATTTCTAGCACTGCTGTGATCTCTACTAGATTTGCTTGTTAGGATCTTAACAGGGACATGTCCCAATGGCTCCTCAAATTCAACATGTCTAAAACCACTTTGGCTACAGCTTCAGCTCAGAACTTCATCCTGTGTCACTTGAATCCTACCTCCTAGCGAGTCAATGGGTTCAATCCAAATCTGCTCCTTCTCCCGTATTGCTCATGTCTGTGGGTGACTGTATCACTCATCCCCTTCCTCGGGAGTCATCTAACTCCCTCCTCTCTCCTCTCTGCCCCTTCTCTATCTTTCTTACATTTCTCCTCTAGTTCAGTCCCTCCTCCCCAGTGTTCATTAGAGCTCTTGCGAGAGTGGATTCCAACAAAGGGACTAAAGAATGCATCCCAGGGCTTTGAACAAGGTCTGTCCATGTGGGCCTTGCTACTGAATTGGGCACAAATGCTGCCATAATCCAAAGATGGTAACCTGTTTGTCTTGCAGATCCTCTGAAGGGGGGTCCCAAGGTGCTGGTTGGGCATGATGCAGGGCAGAGAGCCAAGATGTTCCGTGCATGCCCCCTAAGGTAGAGCAGAAAGGCTAGGCTTCCCTGACTAAAATGATGTAGGATGGATGCAAGAAGAGCCCTAGCCACGATCTCAAAGACTCTTACATGGTGGAAGAATGGACTCTGCCAAAGTATGTGCAAAATAATGCAAATGGTGGTTTTGGTCTCTCGGTCCCTCAAAGGAGCCAGTTCCTCCTGTCCAGAGCCCATGCCTTCAGTGTTGTGCCTTTGCTTGTTCTGCTCCACACTCCCCAGTTGCCTTCTTAAGTCCTACTCTGGGGTAAGAATAATACCTCCCTAGGGTTGTTATGAGGAATAAACTAATAGGTACATTATGACATTCCTAAGCACTCAGCATTATTAGCTGTTATTATTATTAAATATGAATTCTTGGTCAGATATTATTCCAATGCTTCCCTAAATTAGACTTCCTTGACCTCACTATCTGGATCAATCACCAAATTCCAACTTCCCTCCCCCCAACCACCACTGTAATTTTGTATTATATTGTGATGTGATTCCCCCCAACTGTCTAGTTCTCTCCAACCAGATAGATGGGGATCATGAGAGCAGGGAATATATTGTCAGGGCCTAGCACCGTGTCATGGACACAGTAGGCACTCATTTAGCATTCAGTGAAAAAGTTAGTTAATTTTAAAGCCTCTCTTTTTTTCCTTTAAGAATTCAGGTTTTTCTTTTTCTATTGTGGAAATGAGCTTTAAAAAAGCAAAGGTGAGTTTTTATGTAGCTCTATGGTCTGTGAAACCACACAACCACAGTGTGCTTAACTGCTTGATTTATTTTGTGCCCCAAGAAAAATGATCAGAACATTGCATAAAATAGCTGCATAATGCAGTCTCAAGAACATCTTTGAATAATTTTCAAAGTAATTAGTGATATTGCTGTGAAACTGTTGCCCAAATGAAGAGCTCTTGTCCAGTGAATCCATGGAGTAACAGACAATTTTCCTTGCTAACACTTTTGTGGCTAAAGAAGAACCCGTTACCAGAGGCAGCGGTAAAAACTTTTCTCAGTAGGCAAGAACGGTCTAAATTTGTTTCCTAGCAACAAGTTCTTCAAAAGAGCTGACGGGTACACAATTTCAGAAGAATTTTCAGTACATTTTTTTGTTTGAAGGGACGAGAGGTGGGGAGGGGGAAATAAAAGTCAGTGTATGATCAGAGCAGTGCTCCTACCTTCCTCCACTTAGAGACACAGGTGAGATCTTTTGAATCACACTACAGGATCCACCTAAGAAATTCAGTCCAATAAAAATGGATGAGGCACCTACCTGTGCAAAAAAGAGAAATTATCCCTATTCTTTATGGGCCCAGCAATTTAAGAATTTAACAATTTGTCAATCTATGAGCCCCACTCTCAACCATCTTTATGGATAGTAGATGAGGAATTGGGTGGCCTGCTAAAACATTTGGGGATTTCCAAGTGTGGACATCCATGGAATTATACTCAGCAGTTGGAAGAATGAAGATTGGAGAAAGGCAATCCAGGGTAGAAGTTGGAGGAAATGATGCAGCTTTGACTGCCATGAATGGAAATATCTTACCTGAGCAAGACCCTCTCCATAGCTGCCTTCCTAGCTCCTGTTTCATGGATTTATTGTATGTTCTTAACTTGATTTTCCAACTTTGCCTTCTGATAATAACAACAACAACAACAACAACAGTAACAACAACAGTAACAATAACAAGTAGTATTTATCGAGTCCCCATTATGAAGACTACTTTATGTAACTATTTTACATATATTATCTTATTTAACCCTTACAATAATTCTTTGAAATAGCCAACATTATTATTCCTATCAATCTCAGAGCATTGAATCAATTTGTGCAAATCACACTATTATTAAAAGATGACAGAGATTGGAGAAATATTGCTCACTGAAGTAACTCATCTGACCTATCCAGATCAATGTGGGCGGCACGGCAAGATCTTTTGTGCATCTGAGGACACCATGACCTGAGTGCTCAGTCTTGGAAATGCCCTGGAACCATGTGAATCTCAGAAAGCAAACAACTTATATCAATCATGGGGACTTCCCTGCCATCCCCTATTAAACCTACTACCCTGAAAATTACCCCTTTGGATATAACCATAATAGATCCAATAAATTATGGCTTGGGAAGCAAGCTAAATTGTCTGGTGGGCTGCCACACTGAAAAATTTGCCTGCACAATTGGCAAACTCCTTCCAAGCACAGGCACAGTCTGCTGTTTCCTCCCCTTTCCCTGCCATCTTGAATAAAGAGAGAACTGGCATTGGCTCCAATCCTCTTCCTTGAATGGCCCACAAAAGCTTTTATTTCTTGGAAAAGAAAACTATCCATTTATCCTAATAAGCATGAATTAAGAAAATCACAATTTTTAGGAGTAGTTTCATTTGATAGAACAATGTGTCCAAACAGAGCCTTCAAGAACAAGGTATAATGTTAGTGTGAACCACAAGCAAGAGAATGATGTGGGTCTAAGCCATCGAACTAGGCAACCAGACTCATCATATTTCCTCTCTCTGAGATTAGACCTGGAAGACAAAGTGAGCATCAAGGGATCTTGAAATTCCAGGATATTTAGGGGCAGGGAGCTGAGCATGCAATGAGATACGGCAGTTAACTTAAATATTGTCTTTGTGGGCTGCTCCCTGTATCCCCAAGAAAAGTCTTCCAATAAGTATAATTTCATCTTTAGGCATCTCATTTTTTTAATCAGTGGCTGTACCTTCAAAGGTAATTCAGGGCCTTTTTCATTTTGAATTGATTATTGTATAATTTTTTTTTACATAATTTTTTTGTCTCTTTGTTTCAGAGGCTACTCTTTAAAGACAGGCACCTCACTTGCAGCAAAATGTAAGTATATTTCCTCCTTGAAATGGTATCCACTTCTCAGCAGTAATTCCTAAAACCTCCTAATCTTTAAGGCTCCCGTCTCACATTGCTGCATTTTTAAAGTCTGACTCAACAAATGCTGTCACAGTTTGAATATAACATTTCACACTATCGATGTGTATAACATCATGGAGCATTTTAGAAATTGTTTTGGAACCAGATTGAAACTGATTGTGGCTGTCACAATATTGCATCTAAAAAGCTGGATCAAAGTGAGAATTGAAAAATTAGACAATTTTTTTTGGACATTATGATCATATGACACCAAACATTTGAATATTCAGGTTCTCTCAAATGGCTAATTTACATCTCTTTTCCCACATGTGCTCCTCACCTTACAGTCACAGAGCGTTTCTTGTTTACGAGCATGGTGGTTACTTTAGTAATTCTTTCTGTGTGTACTGTGTTACAGCCACTCAGTAAACCAGTGTTCTTTCTAGAACTAATCTCCCGTTTATTATGTTTCTTTATTCCTGGTACTCCCAGGGTCTATACCCAAGTTACAAACTCCTTCTATTCTGAAAGACCAAATAAAATTACAGTAGGCCTGAACAGGGAGTTCCAAGTATTTTCAAGTTTTGCCTTGGGAATTAGAATGTGAATGGTTTTTTTTTTTTTTTCCCTTTTTCAATAAAATAAAGGTAAGAATAATTTTAACCAAAAATAAAAGAAAGTTCCATCTATCTCTGGAATAATTTGATAATACCCCAAATTACAAAAGCAGGGGATAGATTTATGTTCAATATAAAGAGCTCAGCTGTTCAAAAGCAGCTCAAAAAGTAGTGAGTGCTTGTCACACTAAATAAGAGATCGACAACTGTAAAGTAGGTGGTTGAGCCAGGTAAACCATGGAAAGCGCATCAACTATCAGTTCCCGATTCATGTAGAATTTCCAATAGAGGACACACCTAAGCAGTCACTAAAGTGTTTAATTAGACATTCTTAGGTCTGTCAGAATCCAGAAGTCTCACTTGAACTGTTCATATTATACAAGTTCTAATAAATTCTCTTTTGAATCATGCAGCCGCTGAGAAAATTATGTGTTCAGCTGAACTGCCAGAAAAACTTAGTTTTTACTGATTTCCCTGGGTATTTTTTGTTTGCTCTCTAGAATACATTGATCCCACTGCTGTAGACCAAATATTCAAACATCAGCACAAGAGTCACTCACCCTCAAAATCATTCAGATTTAACGTCAAGGTATTATGCATTCACTGGAATGTTTTCAAACGTCAATCTCTGTATTATATTGCTTTGGTCTTTATTGCATTATCAAGATACCTGCATGTTATGAAGGTTTTAAGCAGCTTTTACCAAGGAAGTCATGTTAGATTTTATGAGCAGTCTTCCTTTTCATGTGCTGTCATGAGGATATTGTTTGTACAAATGTAAACTTTTGACTGCATTCTTTCTTTTGAACATGGAGCGCTGTTCAGGGGAAATTGCCTATGTTTACTTTCCTGCATGTTCATATTTGGTAGCTCTTTATCATACTGTTACTGCCAATTTAGGTTTGCCACTATTTTATATGAAGATGCTAAATACTAAAAAATAGCAGGTATATGTTCATGGTGAAAATTAGATGAAGGGCAATTTAAGAAAGCATTTTAAGTCATTATATGTAAATTTAAACACATATATATTATTCCCTCAATCTCTTTATCAAAATTTCAGTTGAAAGCACACTTCATCTCCCAGATTGGGAAAAAAAAGGAAGGAAGCTGGCTATTTCAGCTTAGAGGGCTCGATTTGTGATGGCTATCTTTTCACATTTGTTTTTCTCAAGGACATATCGAGTGCTTGGTGACCTATTTTATTAGTATGTATTCTGGGAAGTAAACTTGCATTGGAAATTTACATCATTCAGACAAAATGGGTCTGCCCGACTCCCCAAGCCTTCTCTGAGCAACCAGGGAAGGTTGGTCTGACCCTCGGAGTCATGGAAACACACTAAAACCACCAGGCAATTGTGCCTTGGGCTCCTTTTGGCAGCCACACTGGGTCAGCCCCTCTGCTGTGGTTGGCATTATGTCCTAATGCCAGCGGATGACTGTATTATACTATTCAATCAATACAAATGGAAAATGACCTAATCAGCTCTCCATTCAGACAGGACTTAGATCTATAGTGAAAGGCAGGAGGCTTTCCAAAGGAAGGTCCTGGAAAGGTGTATGGACACATGCAATCCCAACCTCACGGAGGGAGGACAGACTTAGTGAAGTCAGGAAAATGTGCTCCCGAAGAGAAACAGGGCTGAGCTGGAACTCGGGCGTACAAATCGCAGGCTTGTGGCTAAGTCCCAGTTCACTCCCTCAGAAGTGGTATGATTTTGAGAATGTTAGTTAACGTCTCAGTCTTTAAGTATCTTTATGCAGGGGGAGGACGGGGAGGAAGACATTTCTCCCTGCCTCCTTCACAGGGCTGTTGTGATAATCATGTAAGGTAATGTTTGGGAAAAATTTTACCACCTAAAATTGTTTTGTGTTTTCACATGTACTCACCATCAAATTGGTATTAAATGATCAACACGTAAGTGCACATATAAGAATAACATCTATTGGATGTCGGGCAGGCGGGAGGGGGGAAGGGGAGAAGGAGATGGGTATATGCATACACAAAGAGTGCAATGCACACCATCAGAAGGATGGACACACTTGAAACTCGGACTTGGGCGGGGGAGCAAGGGCAACATACGTAACCTAAACATCTGTACCCCCATAATATGCTGAAATAAAAAAAAAAGACATTTTTAACAGATTATTGGAGAACCTCCGTGTTTTAGTGGAAGTCCCTGGGATCCTAGTGGCAAACTTTGGTCCTTAAAATTGATACTGTACAACAAAAGAAAATAGAACCGTATTGGGCCAAATCGGTCCTCTGGAAAGACTTGTATCCACATTTTTATGTTTCTTTTCAAGTACATATATTTTTTAGGACCCCTGCCTCTGATGGAAGAGAATTGTCTTCTGGGTGGTATGGGTGAGAAAGTTGCCAAAAAAACCTGAATTATCCAGAGGCCTGTAAAATGCGCAATTGCTTTTTAAGAGGCATGGAGATATTGTGTGTTCCTTTCGATTTTTGGCAGTAACCATTTTCTGCAATTTGTGGTTTTGCAATTTCTCTTTACACAGACAACACCCTGGCTCTCATTCAATGCCCCATTGGTGGGGGTGAGGTGGGGGGAAGAGAGAGATTCCCTGGGGCTCTGACTGATCCAGAAAAAGAAGGAAATGTTAATGAAATAAGTCAGAAAGAACAGCTAGAGACGAGTGGAAGTTGGTTGGTTAGAGGGGAAGAAACAACTTTTAAAAATTGCATGGTGGGTCTAGAATTTTATTTGGGGCCTTCGTCGTCCTGGCAAAGGGTCTGTTCCCCTAAACTCATCTTGCCTCTCCAGTGAGCTTTGTCTGGGTTACAGTGTCAATCTCTTTTCTTCTTTCTTCCTGTATTCAACAAGCCTAGAGCAGCAGTCTCTTCCACTGGCTGCCCTGGCCTCTTTTGGTGGGATTTTCTTTAAATATTCCGTCTCTGAGTGTCCACTTGCCGATTGTATGAACTGGGTTTGTGTGAGTTAGCTCAAGATCCACGGGCCAGAATTTTTTGCTCTGTTCTGGTTGCCTTTTCTTCCCCTTCCCGAAGGCTGAAATGCCCTTTGCAGAGGAGGTCTGTGGCCCGCAGGCGGTGCATGGATGTAGCGTTTATCTAGGGGAGAGTGATTTGTTCTGTTTCTATTCATCGCCTCTGGAAAGGCTTTGCAGACTTTTGTTTGCTTTTTTTATGGCTGCTAGGCACTGTGCTGAAGGATTTAAAGTTGCATCCAGTGCTAACCTTGTATTCCTCCTCTGTTCACTTCTTTATATCAAAACAGTCCCCTGTTCTCCACGGAGTGGATTCCCAGGGCTTATGCCCATAGTTCATGGGCTTTCTTTGCACAAAGCTCACATATTTCTTCTCCCGTCATGACCTAAATGTCACTGCTTCTTTTGTTTCTGAGAGGAATATAAAGATAATTGCTACTCATCTGTTAATTATAATCCCCCAATTCCGCATATTTGGGGAAAATATGATCTTACTGTGTGTGTGTTCTAAAGGTTTAGGGAATTGTGTCTGTTATGAAATCATAAATCATGGGATTTTTATTTTGGAAGACGCTTTCACCATGATGCAGTTCAGCGTCCCACTCCAAGCCATTGTTCTTCTCACAGAGCCCTCTCTGGACCTTCCCCTGTCTCACATGGTAGCCCCATCCGTTTTTTAATAGCTCCACACTCAAACTTTCTTTTGCTAACCTGAGATAACCTCCCCATGACTTCAGGTCATTTTTGGTGATTTTGCCTTCTGGAGCAGCTCAAAAGAAGTTGACTCCTTCTTCCACATGACAACCCTCCAAATATTTTGGAATCTGATCCCATATACTCTCAGAGTCTTCCTTGTCCAGGCTAAACATCCCCGATTCCTTCAGCCATCCTTCATACGAATTGGTCTAGTTATCCTTTTCCAGTTGTCCCAGTTGCATTTTTTCTACGTCTCTCTTAAAATGTTACAGGCTGAACTGAAAAGAATACTGCTAAGATGGCTGACCATTACAGAGCTCCAAGAAAAAAAAACCCAAAAACCAAAAAACTCTCATCCTGGACATGTCAGTCCTATAACTAGAACCTAAGATCACATCAAAAAATGTAACAGCTCTTCAGTCCCCTGGTTAATCCTGAAATCTCTAGATATGTTACATAAAAGCTGCTGCAAAAGCAGATTTTTCCAGTCCTATATTTAAGCACTTGGTTTTGAATACTGTGCAAACCCTTGCATTTATCCCTGGATCACTGATTCGTTTCAGAATATTAGTAGCAACTATTAGGAGCTTTTTGAATTTGAATTATTTTAAATCCTATCCCAGTTTGACCTGCCTCTTGACTTCACTCAAGAGATTGATAAAAATACTGAATATCTGGATTTTCAGCTCCTCAAAGGTGGAATCATGTTTTATTCATCTTCGTCTCTCCTGAAATGTCTGTGGCATTCACCTAAACAACCAGATGCTCAGTAAATGCTTTTATTAAATCAGTCAACAGAATCAAATACAGGCAGCTTCCAACACACTGACAGGGACCTATCTTTAGATTGATATCAGCGCCCTTCAGAAACTAAGCAAAATATTAATTTTACACTATACTGCTAAAGCTTGACAATTTTGTAGCACTAGAGTGTTGACTAATGGTGTGACCTCAAGGGCTAGATTGCCTGGAATTTAACCTGGTTACACTTCCTAGGCTATGTGCTTTGGAGCAAGTTAAACAACCTCTCTGGATTTGTTCCTGATGTGTAAAATGTGATAAGTTATTTGTATCTGCCTCCTAAGGTTGTTGTGATGATTAATCCATATAAAAATACAAGAAAACTATTGATAATATAAAACAATAATTAATAACAATAATGGTTGTATTGTTGTTATTCTTTTTTTTTTATTTCAGCATATTATGCAGGTACAGATGTTTAGGTTATGTATGTTGCCCTTACCTCCCCCCACCCCCTAAGTCCAAGTTTCAAATATGTCCATCCTTCGGGTGGTGGGCATTGCACTCTTTGTGTATGCATATACCCATCCCCTCCTCCCTCCTTCCTCCTCCCCCTCCTCCCTCCTCAACATTCAATAGATGTTATTCTTATATGTGCACTTATGTGTTGATCAGTTAATACCAATCTGATGGTGAGTACATGTGGTGCTTGTCTTTCCATTCTTGGGATACCTCACTTAGTAGAATGTGTTCCAGCTCTATCCAGGAGTATACAAGAGGTGCTATATCACCATTGTTTCTTAAAGCAGAGTCTGTTTTTTTCATTCCTTTTAGGATAATGTGGCTCTGTTTCCCAAGTCTTTGTACCCAGGATCTGATAGCTTAAGTTCCACAAAGCTTTTTATTCTTTTGTTTTTTTTTATTTTTTCCCAACCGTAGCCTTTTCCCTTCTTGCCCTCTCCTCAGGACTCTTACCTCTTACCCTTCTTCTGACTAGCAGTCATATTTTATCAAGAGTTGGACTGCTATTCCATCCTTCCAACCTCTCCCCACTTTTTTCACGGGGTAACTTGTATTCAAGGTCATGGTCTCTATCTTGACAGTTTCCATCTTGATTTTCTTAGGACAGCAGTCAGGAGTATAAAAGCTACAGGTAGGAAGGGCAAGGTCAAGAGTCCAGGTCAAATACCAGAGAGACTGATGGCAGACTTTCTAGGACCCCCTTATACAAGGCTGTATAGGTCTACGTGAGATCCCTTAAACAGATGCCCCCCTTCTGTTAGAATATATACACTGGCCAATTCTAGATTCAACAACTTTTTTCATCTGAAAATCTTTCTGGAACTAACAAACAAAAGGGTCCTGATATCATTGGATATTGATGGGTATTGATAAGCACAAAGGGGGAGGGATATATCTCTTCTCTGGATAGAGATATATTAATATCATCGGGCATATGAATTAAGATAACACAAGAATACTGGACTCGGAAGCTGAAAAGCCACATTAGTAGTCTTTACATTAGATGATGTGGACAACAAATTCCAAAAGTGGTAACACTTTGGGAGGCCGAGGTGGGAGGATCACTTCAGGTCAGGAGTTTGAGACCAGTCTGAGCAATGTAGCGAGCCCCTGTGTCTACAAGAAAAATACCAAAAATACAAAAATTAGCTGAGCATATTAGCACATGCCTGTGGTCCCAGCTACTTAGGAGGCTGAGGCATGAGGATCACTTGAGTCCAGGAGTTTGAAGTTGCTGTGTACTATGATGACACCAATGCACTCTAGTCCCAGTGACAGAGAAAGACCCTGTCTCAAAAAAAACCAAAAATTCCCAAAATGGGTGTTAACATCTTTGTTCCTGAGATAAAACATAGTTTGCCCTACTTCTACTTAAGATACACATGAGAAGACTCTCTCCCAAGATGCTTTTAGCCTCATCTGATCTTAGACATAGGAGTATGCCTTTCTTTGTCCTCCTCTAAATCACAGCATTCCAGAAAAACCCTATGTTTGGAAATAACTTAAAATAATAATCCCTTCTGAATAGACAGGAATTTTTTTCCCTAGTCATGGACCTTACTGCCTGAGGCCTTTAGAGATTGACCCTCTTCTTTGATAAAAACTATATTCTTTATCTCTTCACTCAAGTCTTGGGCCCTCTTCCTTTTTACTGCCTAGCTTTTGACTTCATACACGTGATCAAGTGGGATGTTTTCTTCTAAATTTCAAAAAGTTATCCCAATGTGCTACTTTATAAAGTGTCCCACAGACCAGCTGCTAGTCTGAGAACAGGTTGTTACTTGTTTACAGCAAGATGAAGACTATTGTCCTGAATGTAAATCAGCCATGTCACTAAATACTCTGTTTAGTTCAGCTGACTTTTTTATATTTCAGGAAATTATGAGGGTACAAACATTTTGGTTACATGTTATGACTTTGCCACATCCCAACCATGATTTGAGACTTGCCCTTTCTCCCCTACAATGCTCACCACGTCCATTAGTTGTTAGTTTACCCACCTCCAAGCCCCCACCCTGAAAGAATATTACTACTGTGTGAGCACCTTAGTGTTGATCAGTCAGTGCCAGTTCGATGATGAGTACATGTGGTACCTATTCTTCCATTCTTGTGATACCTCACTTTGGAGGATAGGCTCAAGCTCTATCTAGGAGAATATAGGAGGTGCTAGATCACCATCGTTTCTTATAATTGAGTAGTATTCCATTGTATTACATAGACCATATTTTATTAATACACTCATGAATTGATGGGCACTTGGGTTGTTTCCACATCCTTGCTATAGTGAATTGTGCTGCCATAAACATTCGATACCTCAAAGAGCTACAAGTAGAACTACCATTTGATCCAGCAGTAGCACTATTAGGCATCTACCCAAAGGAACAGAAGTCATTATATAATAAAGACATCTGCACACTAATGTTTATGTCAACTGACTTTTTTTTAATAGATAGACTTTATTGAACAAGGAAATGAGGAATTGATTTACATTCTGGTACAAGCTCCTTATCTTTTTGTGGTCTGATACTTTGAATAGAACTCTATAAAGGTCTGTAACAGACCATTTTAGACATGCTTATCTTCAGACATGAAACATGTTTTATCTTCATTGCCTTTTATTACCTAATTTCTTTGAACAAAAATGGCCCTAAAATTTGGCAAGTCAAAGTAAATATCACTTTCATTTCTGCCTCTCTTTCTTCCTTAATGGAAACCCTCTAACTACTCCCATATATTTCTCCCTTCTTAAAAAAGCACTTCAAAATAACCCCATCTTTCCCTACCAGACTTCCATCTCTCTCTCATAAAAGTGCAGTGCCTATTTGATAACTCATGTTCTATCAAGCATCTTACCCAGAAAATGTATGTCTAATCATCTTTCATTTAGACAAGAAGAGTTGGCAAAATCCAAGCCCTGATACGTGACCTTTTTTCCACCAGAATTCTGAGAAATCTCTTGAACATGAGATCCGGCTTTCTTAAACCTTCCTTCTTCCTTCCCCGACCTCTAACCCCAAGAAGAGTACCAGATACTTAGTTGTGAGTAAAGGTCATTATCTCTAAGCATCACTATTAGAGAGGTTATGGACAACAGATTGCAACTGCTATTTATTCCCTTTGTGAATAGCCACTATCAGAAGGAAACTTTCTCACTGGCTAACAGATTCTTTTATAAGGAAGCTGAATTTTCCTTGAACTATAAAATTACAGCCCACTTAGATAAAGGGTAAAGGTAGCCACAGGAGTAGTGTTTGGACATGTTTCACAATCTCTAGGGCAACCATGTAGCCTCTACACCTAGACTCTTGCTTGACAGTAACAATTTGGTCCACAATCCTACAGCAGCTGTTCTCAGCTTGAGTTCACTTCCTATTTCCTAGGGGTCCATCTGGCAGAAAGTATTTTATTCTATCTTGGGAAAGCTAGTTTGTTTATTGGTAAGCTTGTTTGGTAATAATAATTTACTGGATACTTCTTACATGCCAGGCTCTGTTCTAAACACTTTACATTTCATTTAATTCTCATAAAGTATCCCTGTTTTACAAAAGATAAAACTTCTTGCAGTCCCAGGAAGATAAACATGTCCAAAATCACACAGAGAGTGATGGAGCTGGGTCCGTCTAACTCCAGAAGCTATGGTTTTTCCAGTGCCCATTCTGTTTTCTCCAAGGATGTTTTATCTGCCATCTGTTTGTTTCTTGCCTCTCTTACAAATCCTAGGCTTAGGCCTCCTCCATTGACTCACTTCCTTTCCCAATTCTTGGTGCATTAGACATGGTTACCAAAGTGGTTACCTGAAAAGTGCCTGCCCTCTTGTTTACATGATGAATCACAGATGTACACAGGATTAAAGTTTTTTTTTTTTTTTTTTTTTTTTTTAGACAGACTCTCACTGTGTTACCCGGGCCAGAGTGCCATGGCGTCAGCCTAGCTCACAGCAACCTCAAACTCCTGGGCTCAAGCGATCCTCCTGCCTCAGCCTCCCGAGTAGCTGGGACTACAGGCATGCGCCACCATGCCCAGCTAATTTTTTCTATATATTTTTAGTTG